>LPNX010103834.1:396888-420354 GCA_001517045.1 Pseudotsuga menziesii
ACCGCACTCTCCAAGTAAACCCTGCAACCATAAACACTGAGTTCTTGCATTAACAACTCCTCTGTACTCAGCTTCTGTAGATGAGAGTGCAATGGCACTCTGTTTCTTGCTTGACCAGCTGATTAGCCCTTCTGCAAGCATGAACACATACCCTGAAGTGGACTTTCGATCTATGCTATCACCTGCCCACTCACTGTCAGTAAATCCAATCAAATCAAGATCAGATTTTGCTTTATAGAAGATCCCATGTGTCCTTGTTCCCTGAACAAAGTTAAGGATCCTTTTGGCTGCTTTCCAATGGATCTCATGAGGCTGATCCATGTATCTAGAAGCCACACTTACTGCATAACAAATATCAGGTCGAGTATGTGTCAAATACAATAAACATCAAATCAATTTCCTATACAGTGTATTGTTTACCATCGGTGGAGAATCATCTTCCTCCAGCTTCACTCCTGAAAGGAAAGGAGTTTTGCTTGCTTTGCAGTCTTTCATTCTGAATTTGATCAGAAAATCCAAGGCATACTTGGACTGGTGCACCTTTATTCCAGCTTTGGTTTGAGCAATCTCAAGCCCCATAAATTGACTTAAGAGCCCCAAATCTGTCATGGAGAAGGCTTGGTTCATAGCTCCTTTTAAGGAAGCAATCTCAGCCTGTGAGCTTCCTGTAATGAGGAGGTCATCAACATATAACTCAATTATCATTAATGAACCATTAATAGACTTCAAATAGGCATTTGGATCTGATTTGCACCGAACAAAATTCAAAGATAGCAAGAAGCTATCTATCTTGGCATACCAAGCCCCGGGGGCTTGCTTTAGCCCATACAATGACTTTCTCAACCTGCACACAAGAGAAGGGTTAGTAGAAAAACATTGAGGCTGCTGCATATATATCTCCTCAGTGATATCTCCATTCAGAAAAGCACACTTTACATCCATGTGATGTACCTCCCATTGCCTTGAGGCTGCAATGGCTAGAGCTAGCCTGATGGAATCCATCTTTGCCACTGGGGAAAAGGTCTTATTGTAATCGATGCCATGAACCTGTGAGTAGACTTTAGCTACCAATATATCCTTGTAATTCAGTGCTAAACCATCAGCAGCAAACTTGGTCTTATAGACCCACTTACACTGGACTAACTTTCTTCCTGGAGGAAGATCCACTAGCTCGCATGTGTTGCTCTTATGGAGTGAGCTGAACTCCTCCTTCATGGCATATTGCCATGTTGGATCTCTTGCTGCTTCTTCATATGTTTGAGGATCATACTCCACCATCAAATAGCATTTTTTCAGCAAACATAGGATCCTTCATGCACAGACCACTCTCAAATTGAGATCTAGTCCTCCTTGGGTCATTGGGATCCCCAGCTAGCTCACCTGCTGCATGTAGTGTTTTGGCTGTCCATTTAGGCCTTGTGGGGCTATTTGGGTCTGCAATAAACTCATATCCATCAGAAAAATCAGAATCATCATGTTCAACAAACTCTTTACTTACTTCTTGAGGTTCAGGTGGTGAAGAGGCTTCACCAACTTCCACTTCTGCAAGGGGTTCTTCTTCAAACTGAACACACCTTTCAATGAAGGATTTGTTTGTGCTCAAATTTATCAACTTGTACCCTTTTGAATCTTCAGAGTATCCAACAAAAATACACTCTTGGCTTTGGGGCTGCAAATCCTTCCTCTTCTCTGTCGAGATTCTAGCCCATGCCTTTGAGCCAAAAATCCTGAAATGGGTCACATCTGGCTTGTGCCCACTCCATGCTTCGAAGGGAGTCATGCCATCAAGTTGTTTGTGAGACACCCTATTCTAGATATAGGCTACATAGTCGATAGCTTCAGCCTAGTACTTTGGTGGAAAAGTTTTGGCCTCCATCATGCATGTTGCCATCTCCTTCAGTGATGTGTTCTTCCTCTCAGCAACACCATTTTGTTGTGGTGTGTAGGGGATAGAATGCTGCATCTGAATACCTGCATCTGCATAATAGTTAATAAACTCAGACTTGACATACTCACCACCATTGTCAGATCTGAGGACCTTGAGTTTCCTTCCACACTGGTTTTCAACCAAAGCCTTAAAGACTTTGAATAGGCCAAAAACTTCAGACTTGTGTTTCATGAAGTGAACCCAACAATACCTGGAAAAATCATCAATAAAGGTCAATGCATATTTGGCCTGACTCATGGACATATGAGGGAATGGGCCAGCAACATCACTGTGAATCAGCTCGAGGGGTGCAGAGGTTCTCTCATGACTAGCTTTCTCAAATTTGTGCTCTGGGTGTTTTCCTAGGATACAACCTTGGCAGAATCCTTTGGAAAATTTTATCTTGGGCAGCCCTATGACCATTTCTTTCTCACTAAGATCAGACAGATACTTGTAGTTTAGATGGCCAAATCTTTCATTCCATATCTTTCTAGCTTCATTAACATGGATAAGAAGAGCAGAGGGGTTTGAGTAAGGTAGGAAATGTGAAAACATGTATACCTTTTGAGCATGATTCGCTACTCCTTTTGCAATGACTCTACCACTTGAGATTTCTGTGATCTCAACTTCATCGGGGGAGAATATGACTTTCTTAGGAGACCCAGTGTGGGTCATCTGGTACACTGACAGAAGGTTGGAGGTGAGACTAGGGAGATATAGCACATTGTTGAACTAACCATGATCAAGATCAATCCTCCCTTTTCCCATACTTTCAGTGAGAGAGTCATCTCCCAATACAATAGATGGTCCTTCCGACTTGTCCAGTGAGGAGAAGGCCTCCTTAGTCGAAACCATGTGTCTTGAAGCTCCAGAATCAATGATAAAACTAGGTGAGCTTGATGTGCCAGCAACCAATGCATGAACTCTCTCTCTGTCATCTAAACTTGATCCTCCTTCTCTCTTCTTTGAGCTTTCTGGAAGAGAGATGCCATTCTTCTCCAGGAGTTGGGTCAGCATATCAATCTTCTTTTTCATACAAGAGCTTTCAGTGTGATTTCCCTTCAAACAGTATGAGCACTTGTTCATTTCACCTTTGTTTTTCTTCTTCTGGGTATTCTTCTTGGGACCTTGTTGATCCTCTGGAGACTGTTTCTTGTCTCTCTTTTGCTCAGGTGGATTTTTAGCTTTCTTTTTTCTTTTTGAATCCACCCTCGAATCTCCAGCAATCAAAGCTTGATCTTTGGATGGTTTGATGGTGCCCATCATCACCAGCTTGTCTTGTTCTTATGTGGGAGATTCCATGAAATCTACAAGGCTAGGCATCTTCCAGGTTCGAGATGTGAGTTTTGTGGCATAGAAGTTCAAAACAAAGACTTATTAGTTAGGTCCTAGCTTCAAGAGGATGGCCAATACGAGCTTATCATCTTTCTTTTCGATACCACACTGCTTCAGCTGCAAAACTAGTGCTTTGAACATGGAGAAATATAGCTGCAGGGATTCAAAGCTACTGGGACTCAGAGAAATCAGCTGATTTTTGATCTGATGTCCCCTCATCTCATCTATCTTTCCAAAAAGATCAGAAAGCTTCTCCCATACTTGATCCGATGAAGTTAATCCATCGAGATGGAAAAGGAGGTCTCGGGAAATACTGAGACATAGGAGGCCATAAGCCTCATCTCTCCGATTGTGCCATTTGATCTTCTCTACAGTAGCATTGGGCTCTACTTCTGTAGCCATAGTCACCCTGTAGAGTCCTTTCACTCTGAACAAGATCTCCATCTCTGCTTTCCATTCAAAATAGTTGAAGGGAGTCAAGATAGTTTTCTGTGAATCCATAGCTTTAGAAAATCTGTCCCTGCTGTCAGTAGAAGGCTCCCAGTCTTGATGTCAAACCTACAAAACAATTTTTGAAGGAGAGTAACAACCTACAATGGCTCTGATACCATGTAGAAATTCAGGCCAGCAGTATATTAATTTTACCCAAAACAATTATCAATTGATCATGCAAAATTGCTAACAATGGAGACTGAATATGGAGCTGTAACACAAAATTATATTAACTGAGTGTACAATAGCCAACCTTGTAATATCATAGGCTTATGAATAAATAGAATACATGAAGAAATTGAATGCATGAGGAAGCATCCAAATCTAGCATAAAGCAGGCTTACCAAAAATAAGCAAATCCCCCATAGGTGTAAAAGCTAGATCCCAAATCTGTCATGGAGCTCACGAATTGGCAAAAAGGCATAGGCAAGCTAAAGAGGGGTGGAATGGAAGCTCATACATGCTTTTTCATGGATAAAATAGAGGAGGATGTGTAGGACAAAAAACAATTTCACCTCACCTAGTCTAGCTTTCCCATGTGCCTTAAAACACTGAAAAAGCAGGCAATAAAGCAGAAAAAGCAGATAGGTGCCTAGGAGGCCAGGAATAAAGCAGATTTGATTCCTAAGGCTTTCCCAAGTGCTACATGAGTCAGATATGGCAAGTTTGACCTCTATGGATAGGCAATTAGCAACTTGCACAAGGTGGGACACATGAACTAGGCAAATAAGACAAAAATAAATGAATTAATGTCTAAGTGGGTAAACTATGGGTTGTTTATTCTAACACACACAAATGAGTTTTTTTAATTGATTTCATGTATATTTTTTTTTTCACAAATTCAAGTTTATTGGGTTATGACGTCAATGTCCCTATATCATATGAAATAAAGATTTTTCATATAATACATAAACTTAACCTAGCCTCAATTGAGTTAAGAAATCAACTTACTATTATTGTTATTTATTGAATATGAATTTGTTTCTTGATGCAAGATTATTCCTTTAAATATTTAATTTTGGGCATTTCCAAATGGTCTCTCAAACTCTATGTCTAGAACTCAACCAGTTCTCTTCAAACCCTACGTCACCGAAGTGATTTCATTTTTCCTTCAAACTTGGCAAGTGAGATGCCCAATGGGTAGAGGCCAACAAGGTTAATACATCAAGACCAGTTTAATCTCTTGGAGCTTCTTTCTCTCTCCTGTGAAGGCATTTTTGTGGAGCAGTGCAAATATGGCTGAGAGGCACTTTTGGCATATTGATATGTTCTTCCTGAAATACTTTTTGGTCAGGATAATGATATGGTTGAATGCACCATACAAAACTCTAGAGATCCACACTCTCATAATTTTTTTATCATCATCCTATGAGCTATGGTGGGCATTTCCCTAATGCCAGTTCGACATATTTTACCAATAATTCCATAGACAATTTTTTATCTTCTCCTAGCCTTCGTCTAATTTCCCTAAAACACAATTGTGGTGGGTCCATACATTATTATTCAGGGTCTCTTTGGGAAAACTAATACCATGGTTGAGTAGACAAACGAATAGCCTACAATATCCCCATGTGCTGCAGGAATTTTCTTCAACAAACCATTTGTGGTTGGTATCCTCTTAACGCTACTTGGACCAATTTTCCCATACTTATCCAATTTCCTAATTTTCAATTATTTGTCGTATTTCTCTAGAATGATGTCATAATGCACCAATGATTTCATCTTCATGCCACATCCTCATCTATGCCATGTCATGCCATCCTGACATCATCCTTAGTGCAGGAATCAACCTTACTGCAGACATCACTTATCCCCTTTACAACACTTAGCCAATTTTTCTTTGTCTTTAGTATGCAAAATAAGATTTTTCTTCTATTTTGGCAGGTTGATATTTTCCTTATCTGATCACCAAAAGAAAAAACAAGAGAATGGATAGATAGCCATTTCAACAATGAATAATACCATATCATCCGATGAATTTTATCATCAAAGAAACACCCCCTTGCGGAAATTTCCAAATGGTATCTCAAGCCTTTTGTCTAACACTTAAGCAGTTCTCTTCAAACCCTAGGTCACTAAGGTTATTTCATTTTTCGTTCAAAATTGGCAAGTGAGATATCAAATGAGTAGAAATCCAACAAGGTGAATCCCTAAATACCACTTTCATCTTCTGGATCTTCTTTCTCTCTCTTGGGAAGGCATTTTTCTAGAACAACACAAATATGGCTGAGAGGCATTTTTGACATATTCAATATCTTCTTCCTCAAAGAATTTTTGTTCAAGCTAATGACATGGTTGGATGCACCATACAACACTCTAGAGATCCAAAATCTCAAAATATTTTTATCATCATCATATGAGCTATGGAGGGCATTTCCCTAATGCCAGTTAGGCATATTTTACCAATAATTCCATACTTAGACAATTTTTTATCTTCTTCTAGCCTTGGTCTAATGTCCCTAAACCACAGTTGTGGTAGGTCCATAAATTCTTCTTCAGGGTCTATTTGGACAAAATGAGACCATGGTTGAGTGGAAAAAACAACAGCCTACAATATCTCCATGGGCTTTGGGAATTTTATTCAGCAAAACATTGGTGGTGGGAATCCTCTTAAGGCTACTTGGACCAATTTTCCCATGCTTAGCGAATTTCTTGATTTTCACTAATTTGTTGTATTTCTCCAGAATGATGTCATAATGCAACAATGATTTCATGTTCATTCCACATCATCATCTATGCCATGCCAGCATCAACCATAGTGTGGGAATCAACCTTAATGCATGCATCACTTAGCCCCTTTATAACACTTAGCCCTTTTTTCTTTGTCTTTAGTATGCAAAATAAGATTTTTCTTTTATTTTTGGAGGTTGATATTTTCCTTATCTGATCACCATAACAAAAACCAAGAGCATGGATAGGTAGCCATTTCCACAATGAAAATGACCATATCATTTGATGAATTTAATCATCAAAGGAACACCCCCTTGTGATCATTTCCAATCGGTCTCTCAAACCCTTTGTCCAACACTTAACCAGTTCTCTTCAAACCCAAGGTCACCAAGGTGATTTCATTTTTCTTTCAAACTTGGCAAGTGAGATACCCAATT
The DNA here is from genome assembly GCA_001517045.1 of Pseudotsuga menziesii. Taxonomy (NCBI): domain Eukaryota; kingdom Viridiplantae; phylum Streptophyta; class Pinopsida; order Pinales; family Pinaceae; genus Pseudotsuga; species Pseudotsuga menziesii. The sequence continues at coordinate 403,750 of LPNX010103834.1, forward strand.
GGTAGAAATCCAACAAGGTGAATCTATCTAGACCACTTTCATCTTCTGGAGCTTCTTTCTCTCTCTTGGGTGGGCATTTTTCTGGAGTAGTGCAAATATTGCTGAGAGGAACTTTTGAGAGATTGATATCTTCTTCCTAAAAGATATTTTGGTCAGGCTAATGATATGGTTGGATGCACCATACAACACTCTATAGATCCAAACTCTCAAAATATTTTTATCTCCATCCTATGAGTTGTGGTGGGAATTTCCCTAAGGTTAGTTAGGAATATTTTACCAATAATTCCACACTTGGACAATTTTTTATCTTCTCCTAGCCTTTGTCTAATTTACCTAAACCATAGTTGTGGAAGGTCCATAAATTCTTCTCCAGGGTCTCTTTGGACAAACTAAGACCATGGTTGAGCAGACAAAACAACAACCTACATTATCCCCATGTGCTGTAGGAATTTTCTTCAACAAACCATTTGTGGTGGGCATCCTCTTAATGCTACATGGACCAATTTTCCCATACTTGGCCAGTTTCCTGATTTTCACTAATTTGTTGTATTTCTCCAGAATGATGTCATAATGAAACAATGATTTCATATTCATGCCACGTCATTGTCTTTTCCATGCCATTCTATGCTGACATCATCCTTAGTGTTAGCATCAACCTTCATGCAAGCATCGCTTAGCCCCTTTACAACACTTGGCCATTTTTTCTTTGTCTTTTCTATGCAAAATATGTTTTTTCTTCTATTTCGGTAGGTTGATATTTTCCTTATCTGATCACCATAAGAAAAATCAAGGGCATGGCTAGATATCCATTTCAACAATGAACAGGACCATATCATCTGATGAATTTTATCATCAAAGAAACACGCCCTTGTAGGCATTTCCAAATGGTCTCTCAAACCATTTGTCTAACACTTAACCAGTTCTCTTCAAACCATAGGTCACCAAGGTGATTTCATTTTTCCTTCAAACTTGGCATGTGAGATACCCAACGAGTCCAACAAGGTGAATCCATCAAGACCACTATCAAAAACAGAATGAACATTGTAATAACATGGTGACTTCAATGTGCAAATTGAGTAGTCTGTATTTAAAATTAGTTTTGATTTTCAAATTCCAAATGATTTGTAGATTGGTTGTTTTGTACAACATAAAAGGTCTCAGCCTCAATTGAGTTAAGAAATCAGCTTACTATTATTTTAATGATTGCATATGAATTTGTTTCTGGATGCAATCTTATTCCTTTAAATATTTAATTTTGGTCATTTTCTTATTCTTTCTACAATGTGGAAAATAAATTATATTAATGTGGCTTTTTTCTATAAATGTATGTTTTTGGCAATAGAAGGATAAACTAATTTACAAAAAAAAGAAACTTAATGAAAATATGATAGACAAACTGCTCATTCCACATATTCACAACACAACATCTCATTTCACATGCAACAAAGATTATATAATACTGATGTATTACAAAATCATAAATTGTGCCCATGGCATATAATTGCAACTTGTGCCCAAAATTTTAATTAAATCTAAATATTAATCCCGAAATACAAAAAATTATAAACTATGTCCTAATCTATGTATAAATATTCAATAAATTAACTATTCGCACTGATACAACATCACTGAAATCACTAGTCCCACAGTATAAGCACTAGTTACATAGTTCAATGTCATCCTTATGCCAAGGAATGAAGCTCAAAAAAGCATCTTCTAGATTACATAATGTGCTACTGGGACGTGGTTGAGTTATATTTTCAAATAGAGGATCTAAAATTTCTATTGGATTCACAATATAATAGCCTTTTCCAACAGAGACACAATGTAACATTGCATTTGGGCTAGTCTTATGTATTGTCTCCCTTGCAACTTTAACGCTTGAGTTTAATGCAATGAGAAAGCATTTCTTTCCTTCCTGCCCCAATTGGGAATTTGGTGTCAACTCATTAGCATTATCTTGACCCTGCAAATAAATGAGACAAAGTAAGATAAATGCTTGGAAATAAGAATTTAAACATTGATGATCCTAGATTATATAATTACAATCTTACCTAAATTGGCGTTTTCATTTTGTCAATTTGCAGTTTCGATGGAACCATTGTTTTTTTATGTACCAAATATTAATCATATTTTGATGCACAATTCTGCACCCAACAGAAAATTATTTCTATTATATTGATAAAATAAAATAAGATTGAACTAAATTACGAAATTTTTCAATACTTACTAGGGATGATGGAGTATGCATTGAAGTCGATTTCTTTTGTATTAGTCTATTCATAGGGGTTCTTATGTCCCCTGTATTACTCTTTCAAGCCAAAAAAATGTAATCTATATATATATATATATTCAAAGGATGAAAAAATATTATTTAAAATAAAATTAAACAACTAAACTCCACAACAGGGGTGATTTCAGCATGAGCATATTGTGCAGTAGCACACTGTTTATGTGAGCAAGTAGATATTAGAATTCAAATCATTAGTGTGAAAATATGTAAATTGAGACAAGAGTAAATAATTGGAAACTAACACTTTCTTTGTTGACCACATGTTCTCTCTCCATATATTCTACTCTTTTTAGTTGTTCAATTATTATTGTTTTCAAAGATGTGATTTCCTCTGTTTTTTCTTTCACTGTAGCTTGGATTACAAATAGTGCCTCATTGTATGGAATTTTTGCAAACAAGTTAGTTGGAGTAACTCATAATCCAACACCATGACATCGTCCTCTTTCATCAACCCCTAGTACCTTGGAAATGGAATCATACCTAGCTACAAAGTCTTGAGATGCAACTTCTACTTCTGCTTGTTCAAATTTTTGGTAACATTGACATGCAATTAAATCAAATCATAGAAGAAAACATTTCCAATATGTAAAATGAAATTTTAATCAATATCTTAATTAAAAGGTTGAGAACATACTATTTTTTCTCCTACAGCTAGTGTGACTGGAGTGCCATCCTTCTTTTGATGGCACTTCTTCCATAAGTCTTCCCTGGTAATGCTTGTAGTTGTATCATCAAAGGCTATAGATTTTTTCTAGTTGCAAAAGTAAAACGGTGTGGTTATTTTTTGACATTACAATGAAACTAAAATATGCTAATATTTCTCATATCAGATAAAAAATCATCACAATTGTTTACCATATCATCTTCGGCCCGTTGATAACCTCAACGCCTAGAGGTTTTCAAGTCCCTCTCCTTTTCTCTATTTTCCTTGTTTTTTTCCTTATATCCTAGAAATCAATTGAAAATAGCATATATAAGTCAACATTACAAGCCAATAGACATTCTAAAAAACTTGATTATATAATATGTGAACTTTTCGCTTACCAGGAATTCAGTGGTGGTCTGTGGTGGTCTGTGATAGGACGAATTCAGTGGTGGTCTATGATAGGAAAAGTTTCTGTATAATAGATTAGTCATTCCACTTCTCAACATATGTAATAATGAGTTATACGAGAAAAACGGCCAGTCCAAAATAATAATAAATATATGTATCAAACATTTGATGATAAAAAACATAAGAATAAAATATTATTATTTTTTTATCATAAAAAGTAATAATAATAATTTATATTATTTAAGTGATATAATTCTATATTTCTTATTTTAATTTTAAATAAATATATAAAAATGTTTGATTTAAATTTAGTCATATAATCGAATAATGACTATTAAATTAGTAAAAATGAATAAATTAAAGTAAACAGAATGAATATTATTTCAAATCTAATGGTGGAGTGGGGTTTAATAAATTTAAGTTTTTTTAATTAATATGCATAATTTGTACCATATCTTAGATATTAAAACATAACCTTGGCCATATTAAATGATCATCATCTCTTCAACATTAGAAACTCTTTTCCAAAAAATAGATTTCCAAACCAAAACCTCAAAGATTAAGTTAATGTTCTTTTGCAAGAACCAATCCTCTATTTCGATTCTGCATTCCGTATTCCTCCCTTCCGCCTTTCGCTGCGGACTTCAGGAATCAAAAACTCCGGGAAACGACCACTTTCACCTTTGAATTTCTGCCCTTCCACTTCATCCGTTCTTCTTTTTGCTGCAGACTACGGAAATAAAAAAAACAACATTTGACATAATCATTTATTGACTTTCTGTATTACGGCTTCCTCCTTTTCGTCTTCTGCTACAGAACTTCGGTAACTGGAAACTCAACTTTTGACAAAAGCATTTAATGACTTACTGCATTCCTCCTTTCACTGCAGAACTCGGGAGTCGGAAATCGGAACATTCGACGGAATCAATTAACAAATTTTCTCATTTCACCTTCCTCCTTTCCGCCTTCGGCTATGGAACTTCGGGAATCGGAAACTCAAATTTTGACGGAATCATTTAGCCAATTTTCACCTTCCACCTGTCTGCCTTCCACTATGAAACTCGGGAATCGAAAACATAACTTTCAACGGAATTGTTCAGCCACATTCCCCCTTTCGCCACTGAACTTGGGAATCGAAAACATAACTTTTGATGAAATTATTCAGCCACATTTTGCCTTCCGCCTTCCGCCACAGAACTCGAAAATCTGAAACAGAACATTTGACGAAATTATTCAGCCACATTCTGCCTTTCCTCCTTCCTCTATGAAACTCAGGAATCGGAAACATAACTTTTGACGGAATTATTCAGTGAGAGTCCAGATTCCGTCCTTCCACTATGGAACCCACGAATCAGAAACATAACTTTTGATGAAATTGTTAAGCAACATTCTGCCTTTTTCCTTTTCGCCTTCCGCTCGGGAACTCAAGACTCGAAAATGTAACTTTCAACGGGATTATTCAGCCATATTTCTCCTTCCTCCATCTGCCCTTAGGATTTCTGTTGCGGAACTCGGGAATTGAAACCATAACTTTTGATATAATTATTCATCCACAATCCGATTTCCTCCTTCTGTTCCGGAACTTGGGAATCAGAAACATAACTTTTAACAGAATTATTCAGGAAAACTCCATCTTCCTCCTTCCACTACGGAACTCGAGAATTATTCAATCACCATCCGCCTTCCTCCTTTTCGCACTCTGCTGCAAAACTCGGGAATGAGAAACATAACTTTTGACGGAATTATTCAGCCACATTCTACCTTCTGCATTCCACAGGTAGATCTCGAAAATCGAAAATACAAATTTTTTCCTTAACCCTTTTCCCATTCTCCACCTCCAGCCTTCTACATGCGGATTTCAGGGTGCATAAAACACACTTTTACCTTAGAATTTTCTTCTTTTTTGCACTTCTGCCTTCTGCAGGAAGATTTCAGGGTGTGGAACATAACATTCTACCTTATCGATTTCCTATTTTGTACCTTCTTCCTTCTGTCTTCCGCAGGAGGATCCCAGAGTGTGGAAAACCCACACTCTGCAATCCGTCTTCCACAACTTCTATGAACCATTGATCTGGTTGCATATTTGAATAATAACGTCCTCGATGTTATAACATTTTCTTTTATTCATCCATGTCAGCCTCTTGGAATAAGTCTGGATATGCCTCCTGCATATTACTTTCGAGCTTCGATGTAGCTTCTTCCAAACTAAGGTGCTTCCATTGCGCCTTTAGATGTTCGATGGTACAGTTCAGAATTAAAAGTTCTCTCTTATCGAGAATGCGCTCTGCTCCCATCTGAAACTCTCCCTCGGGATCCACCTGGATTTCATTCCAATCAATCACATGTGAAACATCATGAACATATATCTTCAATATGGAAACATGAAACACATTATGTACTTTAATATTGGGTGTTAGGGCTAACTGGTATGCAACCGACCCTACTTTAGCTAGAATTTCAAATGGTCCACAATATTTGGATGCCAATTTCTTATACTTTCCCAATCTCAAGGTACTTTTCTTGGGTTTTACCTTTATCTTTAGAGGAAATTTCAACTCAAAATGGTCCTTTTAACTCTGATTCAAATTCCATGTCATCATGTGTTAGCTAATGAAATTGATTTAAATTTGAAATACCGTATAGGTATTAAACACATTTTTAATATAAATTTGTGGATAGGTATCATAAAAAAAATATTTTTTTGTTTGTATTTTTGACATATATCCCCTTGTTTTTACTCAAATTTCGATCGGGAGAGCTCGTTGCTTGCGGAATTAAATTCTGCATACAACGAGTACCCACTTGGCATACTTTTGATGGACGCCGATACCCCAAAAATAAGAAATATCTGAAAAAATGTGATGATGACACCATCATCACATCTTTTAGGTATTTCTTGTTTCTGGGGTAGCGGGGTCTGTCAAAAGTATGTCTATTGGGTACTCGTTGGATGCATAATTTAATTCTACATCTAACAATATCTCCCAATAGAAATTTGAGTAAAAACACGGGGAGATATGTCGAAAATACAAACAAAAAAGTAGTTTTTTTCTCTTCTTCCTTCAAAACTAATAAATATTATTTTATTATTTTAACTATTATTTTATTAAATTTTTTTAGGATGCCCATTTTGAGTTGAAATTTTCTCTAATGGTATACATAATCACCCACTTAGAATATTGTTTCTTCCTGTCTTAGGAAGCCTTCAAGTTTTATTGTACCTATTTCATGGTTAGTTCCATATATTCTAATAAATTAGGTCCTAACATTAATCTATCAACAGCGATGCTCCATGATATTGGAGTATTACACTTACGTCCATATAAAATTTCAAATGGACTCATACCTACAAAAACATGGAAATTATTGTTATAAGCAAATTCAACTAACTGTAGGTACTCTTCCCACTTACTTGGTTTGTCCATAACATACATTCTTACCATGTCCTCTAGAACATGGTTTACCCTTTTAGTCTGCCAATCCATTTGTGGATGATATGCAGTACTGAAATTTAACTGAGTACCCAAGCCTTTAAATAAGGCTTTCCAGAAGTTATTTGTAAACTTCGCGTCTTTATATAAGACTATTACCTTTGGTACACCATGTAACCTGAATATTTATTTCATGAAGATGTCTGTAGTATTAAAATCTTTGTAGGTATATTTAACAGGGGTATAAAATGAGATGCTTTGCTTAATTTTTCAATCACAACCATAATGTAATCATGTTTCCTGAAATTCTTTGGTGATCCAGTGATGAAATCCATACTCGTGGTCTCCCACTTCCATTCTAGAATGGGTAGTGGCTACAACAATCCTGTGAGATGTTTATGCTCTGCTTTAACTTGCTGACATTCAAGGCAGCGAGCTAAGTATTCAACCACTTCCTTTTTCATGTTTCACAAAAGAAGTCTTTTATGATCATGGTAAGCATTTTCTGATACCTTAGATGCTTCGAGTATGGTATTTTAAGTAGTTAATCCATGAATGTCAATTTAATTTATCCTATGTTTGGTATATATATCTTGTCTCTATACAACAATAGTCCTTGTTGGTTTAGGCTAAATTCTGTTTTCACTTGTTCTCGTTCATTTTTAGTAGTATTTTCTTTTAAACTCTGATATTCGCCATCATAATTTCTTGTACTTAAAATATGATCATTAGATTCGTAGTTTTTGCTTGCACATAGTAAATTCACATGACGACTTAAGAATATGCTACTTTATTTTCCTTTCTCTTTATATTTTTTATTTCGAATTCATACTTGCTTAGAATCAACAACCATCTGGCTTTTCTTGCATTCATTTATCTTTTTATCAAATAAATATTTAAGGTTTATGTTGTGTGACATAAGTAAAAATTTTCTCCCAATTAAGTAATGTTGCCATATTTTTAAGGCATGAATTATAGTAGCAAGTTCTAGGTCGTGTCGCATAATTATTCTCATAATATTTTAGTTTTATGGATTCATAAACTACAACATAACTGTCTTGTAGTAAAACACCATCTAGCCCTTCATTGCAAGCATTAGTACATACCATGAAATCCTTGAATGGATCAACAATTTTTAAGATCGGGGCAATGCTTAATAGGTGTTTTAATTTGTTGAAACTTTCCTTGCACTTCTTAGTCTACTCAAAAGTTTTTGCTTTCTTTTGTAAGAAAGTTATGGGGTAGGAAATGTTATAAAATAATTATATGAACTTACTATAGTATACAGTGATTCCCATAAAATGATCTGATGTTAGATACATTTTTAGGAACTGACCATTCCATGATGGCCTTTACCTTGTCTGGGTCGACTGAGATTCCATCCTTGGACACTACATGTCTGAGCTGTTGAATCTTGTCTTTGAAAAAGTCACACTTACTCAAATTTGCATAAATTTTTTGTTCTCTTAATACTTGAAAAACTATTTTCAAATGTTCTTTGTGTTCTTGTTCATTCTTAGAGTAGATTAATATGTTGTCAATGAAGACAACCAAAAATTTATCTGGATAGTTACTTAAGATGTTGTTCATTAAACACATGAATGCGGCAGGTGTGTTTTTAAACCCGAAGGGCATTACGACAAACTCATAGTGACCATAACAAGTCCTAAATGTTGTTTTAAAAATATCTTCATCTTTTATTCACACTTGATGATAAATCGACCTTAAATCTATCTTTGAAAAGAGACTTGCTCCATGGAACTAATCGAATAGATCATCTATCCGTGGAAGTGGGTATCGGTTCTTAATAGTCATTTTATTTAGTTTCCTGTAATCCATACATAATATTAGCGTACCATATTTATTTTTCCCAAACAATACCTGTTCTCCCCAGGGAGACACACTTGGTTGAATGTAGTTTTTATCGATTAGTTCTTGTAATTGTGATTTTAGTTCTGTGAGTTTGATTATGTTCATTCGATATGGATATTTCGATGCTAGTACCGCTCCAAGTATGAGATCGATTGTGAAGTCTATATCCCTTTTGGGGGGAAGTCTAGGGACTTCTTCTAGAAAGATATCTTCAAACTCCTTTAAAACATATATGTCTTTCAGTTTAGGTTTCATATCATTTTCCTTATTATTCATTATATACACTGTGAATACATTACATATTTTTCTTACTAATCTCTTTATTTGCAGAGAAGATATTTCTCTGATGGTTACCTTCCTAAGAATTCCTTTCACTTTTATATTATTTCCATTATTATCAATACATGTAAATGTTTCATCAAAAAAGTTTAGCAAAACTTTATGCTCTTCAAGCCAATCCATTCATATTAATAGATCATAAGATCCTAAAGGAAATATATTTACATTCGCATGTGTAAGGAAATCATTCAACATTATCTTACAATTTTGAACAATACTAGTAACCTTTATTTTTTGTACCTATGGCTAACTGTACTAGCCATGACTTATCAAACTTTTTAGGTACAAAATTGCATAAATCAACTACTCTAGGAGAAATATAACTCAAGATTGAGCCTGGATCAATTAATATAGTGATAGCTTGATTGTTTATCATACCTTCAATTCCGACCATGGAAGTTTGGTGGTTTTCTTGCTGATTTTCTAGTGCAACACATATTCTCGGCATGCTCTTTGCCATATCCCTGACCGTAACTACTTCCTAGATAGAATGAACATTAAAATTTTGTTTCCTTGTTGGACTGTATTTAAATTAGTGTGGCTCTCCACACTCCCAACATTTTAAGAGTTGTTCTTGCGCTGGGTTTTTATTAGGCACATTTGAGGGTACCGGATAATCCTGAGGTTTAAAAACTTTGTAATTATTACCCTGATACCCTCTATGATTATTTCCTATGTTTCTATGAAACTTATTTTGTTTTCTGTTAGAATCAAAATTATTTGGCCTTTGATTTTTCCAGGCTGGTATCCTTTCTCTTTTATTCTTGTTTTGGTCATAATAGAAGTTGGCCTTCCTCATCGCTTCCTCTAGTTTCTTTGGATTGTCATACTCAATCCGTTCTTTAAACAGGAGGGGAAGGTAGCCAAGGATTCGTTGTATCTTGGGCTTCTCATCAATTATGTAGGGGGTATAGCAAAGTAAGCTTAAGAACTTACTACATGGTTATTTCATTGTCATTTCCCTAACCTCGGTTCATAGAACTCGGTTTTTTCTACATAATATTGTTTTGATAAATATTTTCTTTTAAAAATTTTATTAAAAGTTCTGTAGGTTACATACCTTTATTTTATACCCTTAAATTTCTTTATGTCTTGCCACCATATATCTTCCTTTTCGGTCAAATTATAAATGGCCATTTTTTCTTTCAACCCATCTGAGTAATTATATATTTGGAAGTACTTTTTCATTCCAAACAACCAAGCCTCTACCTCTTCTCCCTTATCGATTTCCCCATTAGACATGGGTGGTTTAATTTTATTGAATTCCGCAGAGATTTCCTCATAGGGTCTGTACTTTTTCTTCTTTTTATTTTCATCACTGCTTTCTCTTTACTCTTGAGATTTTATATGATGTTTAACTGAATCTTCCCTTGAAGTGTCAGGGTTATGTCTACAAAATTACAGCTTCCTACTATGACATTTATTGTATGGGGCATATTTAGGCAGTTCTTGATCAAAATCCTCATTTTTATCTTTTTCTTCATTATGCATTTTTGCTAACAAGATAGTGTTCAGTTCTTCTTGAGACTTCATAATTCACTCGTTATCTTCCTTAACATTTCTTAATTTAGACCTTAGTTCATCTAGAGTCCTTTTTAATTCAGATTTATTGTCTTGACTTTAATTTAGATCTAACCATAACTCTTCATCCCTTAGATTACCCTATTCATTATTTAATGGCTATTCTGGGTGACGTTCCTCTTCTGCAGATATTCCCGCATTTGCCATATTTTCTGCAAAATATATTTGTACTTCTCTTTGCTAGGTATAAGAGAATTTTCAAGACAAAAATAAACATGAGTTAGTTTGTTGTTTTCTAAAACAGTAGTGTGTTGATCCTATTCAGGCCTAGTGTTGAAGCTGTGCTCTGGTACCATAAGTAATATATCTCATATTTCAAACATAAAAATTCTATAACCATATATCTTCAAACATATTAATAAAATACTTAAATGTTATAATACATTACAAACAAATAGAGAGATTAAAACATAACCTTGGCCATATAAAAGATCATAATATCCTTAACCTTTGCAGCCCTTTCCAAAAAATTAGATTTCAAAACAAAATTTTTAAAAACTAAGTTACTATTCTTCCAAAATAACCAATCCGCAGTTCCAATTCTGCATTCTGCATTCCTCCCTTCCTCCTTCTACTACGGACTTCGGGAATCGAAAACTCCTTGAAACGACCACTTTGTCCTTTGAATTTGTCCCCTCTGAATTCTGCCTTTCTGCCTTCTGCTGTGGACCTCAAAAGTCAAAAACTCAACATTCAACGAAATCATTTAACGAATTTAGTCCTTCAACCTTCCTCCTTTTTTCTTTCTACTACAGAACTTCAAAAATCGAAAACTCAACTTTTGATGGAATCATTTAACAAATTACGGCCTTACCCCTTTTTCCTTTTCTCCTTCCGCTACAAAACTCGTGAATCAAAAACTCAACATTAGATGGAATCATTTAACAACTTTCCTCTTTCCTCCTTTCTGCATTTCGTTGCAAAACTACAGGAATTGAAAAATCAACTTTTGACAGAATCATTCAACCACTTTCCACCTTTCGCCTTTTGCTGTGGAACTCGGGAATCGAAATCATAAATTTTGATGGAATTATTTAGCCACATTCTGCCTTCCGCCTTTTGCCGCCAAACTCAGGAATTAGAAACATAAATTTTGACAGAATTATTCAACCACATTCTTCCTTCTGCCCTTCCGCCTCTCACTGTGGAACTCGAGAATAATACGCATAACTTTTGACAGAATTATTCAGCCATATTCCACCTTCCACCTTATTCACTTCCTCCTTCCACTGCAGAACTCAGGAATAAGAAACATAACTTTTGATAGAATTATTCAGCCACATTCCATCTTCCACCATCCTGCTATCGAACTCGGGAATCAAAAACATAACTGTTGACGGAATTATTAAGCCACAATCTAACTTCTTCCTTTCTTTTTTTCGCTGTAGAACTCAGAAATTGGAAACATAACTTTTGACGGAATTATTCAACCACATTCTACCTTCTTCCTTCCTCCTTTCCGCCTTCCGCATTCTACAGGAGAATCTTAGAAATCGGAAAGAATTTTTTTTTCCTTAACCCTTTTCCCATTCTTTACCTCCCTCCTTTCGCCTTCTGCATGAAGATTTCGGGGTGCAAACAACATGCTTTCACCTTATAATTTTAGGCTCTTTTCTGCTTTCACCTTCTTCCTTCTGCATCCAGATTCTCGGGTGAAAAACATAACATTATTCCTTGTCAATTTCATGTTTTCCACCTTTTTCCTCTTGCCTTATGCAAGAGGATCTCAGAGTGCGGAAAACCCACATTTTGCAATCCATCTTCCAAAACTTCTGTGAACCCTTCATCTCATTACAGATTTGATCTAGACCATTGATCTTCTAAAATTGTGGATCAATCTTTAACTTTGCAAATTCAAGGGTTTCTAGTTTGATTTGGGGTTTGAATTACTGTAATTTAAACCAAACCGAAGATTAACTTGATGCTTAAACTTTCTTTGATTTCGTCTTCTTTGTTCATAATATTAACAGTCAAGCCGTGACTTCGCTAAGTTGATTAAGGGTTTAGATAGAAAATTTTTGAGGTTTCCTCTATGTAAAACAAAATAATTTTCATCTGCAACATAGGCATAATACAGATCTATGCTTTAACAACATGATCGATTCAGTCCCCATTCAATAAGCATAATCAACTTGAGAGGAAACGACATGAACAGAAAATGCACAGTTAAATTTAGGAATACACAGTACATTTAAAAAAAGGGAACAAAGGATTCAATCCATTATATCCACAACAACCAGTTCTACCAATGTATGCTTAGAACAAGTTATTAATCACTACAATAATATCATTGGACATATCTAATATACTTCATAGAAACAACGATATGTTTTCTACAGAAATGCATAACCCTACTGCTTGGAGATGTAATTGTACATAAACATTTCACATACACATCCTACTGTAACACAATTTGTCATAATAATAAAAGAGTAAGAACCTAGCACCAATGCTGGGGAAACAAAAGTGGAGAAGTTGTTCCTCCCAACCAACCCCTAGAGCAGTCAAATTACTTGCTCCAAAACCCCCGATCCTTTTCATTTAACCCCAAGAGAAAAATATATTAATGTGTCATCTCTTTCATTACATAGATGTTAATCCTAGTCCAATGATAGCCTCCTACTGTTTATGGACATAGTATTAAATAGTATTTTTCCTAGGACTTGGTCATTTATTAACCTCTTGTTATTTAGCAACTCAACTAGGAGTGCAGACATGATTTTTGGGGATGATGCTTCGTGCATCTCGAGTTCTCACTCGGTGGTCTCGAACACTTGTCATTTCCCTCTTGTGGCTCAGCAAACACTCTTTCAACGGCTATTTCCACTTTTTTTCCTCTTCAACATATTTTATTAATTAGGAATGTTTTATTCTTGAGTTTCCTGTCAAAGAATAATAAAATAATAATCAAAGTCTTTTCCAGCATAATTAATAATTATTAATTCAGGGGGTATTACATAATTGGAGAGTTGAGATTGACAAGAAAACTATGTAGGGTAAATAAATCCTAGAGCTTGTTTTTAAATGTTTCAATCACAGGTAAATTTGATCATTTTACTTATTTTAGAGGTTTTTTTGATAGTTTGAATTAATTTCATAAAAATTGAATAGAATTTATTTCGGTCAAAGTTCAATGGGAGGTGATTTCGATCCCATTTCTTATGGGTTGATTGTTTATCTATACATTTATATCCAGCGAGCAGAGAGAGTATATTGCTCGCATGGGTTGAATTTTTTATTGGAAGTTGTAAATTTCAAGTTAATGACGGATCCAGATGCTCCCACACCCAACGATCCCAGAGAATGCGAGTGTCTAAGAATATTTTGAAAAACTAATATCAATAAGAAAGGATCAATGTTTTATTCCACCGACTTGGATGACCCTAGATATCTTGAAGAGTCGTTTCACCCCTTTCACAGCCACACTCATTGGTTTCACCACTTTCACCGCCACAGTGACTGAGCCATCAAATCTTGTAGTGGTATCTATTACCTTGTTTTGGCATGTTGATTTTTGAAAGGATATACACTGCCTCAGTTATCATCATGTAAAATTTCAATGAGATAGAGCATTCATAAAAATTATTAAGAACAAAATTTCGAAAAGGTAGCCACCATCCTATTCAGTATTATGGAATTCTTAAAGGGGCAATTTCAAAGGGTCAACACAATCTGTGAGTTTCTGAAACTTTAAAAATTGTTAATAATGACAACTAAAATAATATTTTTATGGGAATTTTTTCATAATGATCATAACCAGAAACAATTTTAATCATATAACTTATTTCATGAAGTATATAGTGCATGGTTGGGATACGTAATGTAGCAAGTAGGCAGGCTGAGTCCCTTCATCTAATGCCCTCATTCTTGATTAATGAGCTTCAATACTTTGGTGTTTCTTTGTGTAAAATGTCTCCGAGGTGCACCAAGTGGTATCATAGCTCATGAGAGTGAAGAGAGACATCACCATCTGTAACACACCTGAAAATCGCAAATAATTTTTGTTTACATACATTAATTCTATAATTAGATAACAAATTTCTATGTCTTACTTCTACTATTTTTAATATTTTTGTCCTGTTGCTTATGAGAGGTTATGTTGATAATTACAATGGCTAGCTCCTTTCAGAAATTTCATCCATTTATACACAGGTGATGGACTTTATTTATACTTGTTATTTATTATTTACTGATCATGGTATTCACTCCAGCCCACGATGTACATTATACTTTTAAAGGACTCGGCCTTACCATATTTTATACTATGGTGTGTAAAGACCTACCCTTAAGCGTGGGAAGCTTAGGGTTTGTACAGTGTATGGTTCCCCCATACGGTGACCTCTTATTATCAATAAAGAGTGAGGGTTTAAAAGTACTTTACAGTGTCGTCATCCTACATGATTTGGCCTAATGCATTTCTTTATGGTCTTTAATGATCATTGTGTAAATACTATATCATATGATAATGATATAAAGTTTACAATGCATAAACCCGAATTATACTAGGAATATAGTTTTGATGGTTTTAAAACATAGTACTATGCTATAATATTCAATGGTCTTGGCCTAACCTAATGCTAAGTTATCTAATGATTCAAAGATATTTGTATTATACATATACCATGGTTATAGTGGAAAGGGGTTTGGACCTTGGCATAACCACGAAAGCATTATATGCTAGTCTTATTACCACGAATGTTTAGTGCATACTCCATTGTTCATGTCATAATATTTAACTTTTGAGTTTTTAATATAGACATGGTTATATATATATATAAGCTAATGTTTTCCATGGTGTAATATATGGTGGGGCTCTCTTATCCATGTCCCATGGTTCGATGGTATGCAATGATTTAGTTTTTAATAATGTTGTGTCTGTGATTTATTATGGTACTTGGTTGTCTTGAATAACTGTCCTAGTTGTGAGTTAACAGGGCAGCCAGGATCTGAGTTGGCATTATAATTTAGTCTTCTCCCTACACCTAGATGGTGAGATAACACGATCTCATAGGGTTTTGTAAAATATCATTTACTACGTCGTAGCTTCGTTTGATAGTGTTGTTTGGTCGAAGGCTGGTCAAGGGCCGAGCTTTGTTCTCTAAGAAATCTTTCTCTATTTTATAGTGTTATTGAATTTGGCTTGGTGGGTGATTGTGCTCTATTATTACTACATTAATGGCATTGTCTGTTTCATCTGAGGTAATGGTTTTCAAAGGATTCTCCAAATGTATACCTTTCAATGTCAGAGGTTCGACAAGCCTACAAATTTTTCTACCATGCGATGAGTCTATTTCGACGGGTGAGTAAGGCTTGCTACTTAACTCTTCATTTTAAAATTTATTTACAATAGTTTCTTTTCCAAAATTATTGAAACGTTTTCGTTGGATGCATGTCGTGGAGGGATAAAGGTACTACATAGGAGCTGACCCCTGGCCCTCACTACCAACAGCCAAGGTAAGGTTTTATCCAATATTTAAAAGATAAGAATTTCATTTTGCTTTAACTTTCCCACCATATCAATGACTCTAACTTGCAAAAATGTGCAAGATGAAGGCACTCGATAAGAAGGAAAAATGGTCACCAACTCCCTATCCTGCATTTTTAAACGCATGAGTAACCATTGACATTTTTTAACAAGAAATCCTTTTACTTGTTTTCAAGATTTGCTTACCACATACATTTTAACCCTTACTTGTGTGTTGTAGTTAAAAACAGTGAAACAAATAGGGCCATGAATGCGACCACTTATGCAAAAAGATAAGTATATTAATGTTAATGCTCTACGTTTATAAACACAACCTATTACAGATAGAAACTTCCTATGGCTTGGGGGTACCACAATAGACAGTATGCCACCAGAAATCAATATTTTCCAATATGTAAGAGCAGCAAGCAAATCTAACACTAAGGGATATGGAATCATTCCTTATACCAGACGGTTGAAGTAGATCCCCTTTGAGCTTTTCCAATGAAATTGCAATTATAATTTTCTCTCAACAACAACAAACTAAGAAAGCATGATATATATATATATA
>LPNX010103842.1:0-96006 GCA_001517045.1 Pseudotsuga menziesii
ATAATGTTTAAAAAGGAATTAAAGTATATGTATCGTTATAATTTAAGCCTGGATTTTGTTGAGTATAGATCTATTTTAAACTTCGATTTATCAAGTATTGGGATGATATTTGATCTCTTCTAACTTTAAAAGGAAATATTTTTTTATTAGTTTATTTTTATTTATTTTTCTCAAAGGAAAACACATAATTTTATTATGTAGTAATAATATTACATCCGTATAAATTAATAGAAACATAGATTTTCAAATATTGTCGTTCAACTCCATAAAATATAGATTGTTCTTCATACATACAGAGTCATGTCTCCTACTTGGTGTAGGACAAAGTCTGTCAAGAAATAAAAATACAAAATAGGTTCTGCAACCGTATCATTCATCCAAAACGTGGGTAAATTGATTTCCCCACAAAACCAACTGTATGTTTTGAAAAAACTTTCTCAAAAATGAAAAAAGTCATGTTTTTTAATGATGAGTTGTTGTTGGGGTTGTGTCCTCTATGAAGGGTCAACAATAAAATTCATAGTGCATCCCATTTTGATATTCTAGGATTTTCCATTGTCTATGTGATAAATTCGAGCCTTCCTTTGAGAGCTTGTCTACAACCGATTTTTGCTCCCTGTATACATGACGACAAGATACATAATCAAAATTGTCCATAACTCGACTGGCATCTTCATATAAAAAGCAAAGAAAAATATTGTGGTAGATTTGAACTTTATTGAGCCAATTCACAAGTAGGGAGTCTCCAAAGATTTGTAAGTTCTTGTAGTTTTTCTCTAAAGCAAAATAGAGGAGTAGCTTTAAGGCATGTAGTTTTGCATTTTTGTTCAAGCCACTTCATAGGACCATTTGTAGATGATAATAATGGGTGCATGTTAGATGTAGAATAACACTTCCTCTACCATCTAAGCTACACCCATGCATATTTTCAAATTTTCTACCAGATCAGTAACCTTCATTCCATTCCTTATTAGGCACCAACATTTTCCCCATAGCTATGGAGGTCTGCAGTCTGTGCCAATTTTTGAAAATGTGTAATTCCATTTCTGAATTTGTGAGCAAATGATAACCTGTTAGATGACATTCTAGCACACCATTAATAATGCTTTTAGAAATTGGAATATGATCTTTAGGGTACCGATTGAAATAAAACTCTTAAATGAATTACACATTTGGACTTGTAGTTATTAAGTAACCAAGTTTATACCTATTATGGGTTCTATTAGGAGCAAAGCTTGACAGAAATATGACAAATTTCCAATTTTCTATGTGCTACACACTAACAGGTGAACCAATTTATAGCCACATTACTTCAATTTGCTAGCCTACGAGAGTAGGTTTGATTAAATGATGCAATTTTTCCATGTAGTGGTCACAAGCTCAATTTCCATGGAGTAACTGGAACTGCAGGATCCAACTTCTTTTTGGTTTGTTTATTTTTTTATTTTTTTGAACTATAGGATCTGATTTATACATAAAATTGTTTTAAAGAGGAAGACTAGAAAAAATATTTCACCATTAAACATACCATTTTTTTTGTAATTATTTAAATAAAACATAAAACAAATATATCATTTTTTTTTAGCATTATTAGTATTATGGTAAGCAAGTGTCATCTCTTATGAAAGTATATGTTGTGAATGTTATGAGATTGGGTATAAGTTTGTAATTCTCAACATCCAAGGGTTATTTTAACTGGTTGTAATGATTGTTTTTGGATATTGGGCTAGCTCCATGTCATCAAGTGTTTAGTTTAAATCCTATGGATAGGGCACACTCATCTATAACTTCAATTTGTTATTGAAAGTCCATATATTATGAAGTTAATTTACCCACTTAGTTTGTTCCTTTGAAAGTCCCTATCTAATTTTCAATCTCTTAAAGAAGGATGTGATCACTGAGATACATATAAATATTCTTAGGATTATAGATCCAAATATGTTTGTCATACTCTTCAAATAAGCCATGGAGTAAGCATGTTATGTTTATAAACCTCCTTGACCGTAATCATCTATTTAATTTGATGATCATATCAACTCAAGCTAGATTCTCATGAAAGAGTGTCATCTTTCCCACTAGCTAGTACCCTCGTCTTAGAGATCTCTCCCTCTAAAAGAATCTTAGAATGTCTTTTACTAGGGAGGAATTTGTCTAAATGAGCTAACATAAAATATTGGTATTTCCAAATGCACATTGTATTGAATTACATATTGAACCCTCTCTCAATACCATCCCAACTCCAAGATAGGATTAAAGCCACCTTCTTCCATGATTCCCAAATACTTCTTAAAAGGAATCACTTATTTTCAAGTCATGCTGGACTAAATAAATAAGTCATTCATTTTCAAGTCAAGTGAGGCTAAAATAACATCACATTAGATAAAATGACTTTTTTTTTATTTACAATTTTTTTAAGGTTTATCACCAAATAAAGACCTTACAATCCATTTGGTTGTAATAGAAACTCATTAGAGCATGATATCAATAAGTCCCAAACCACCATTTTATTTATATAAATAACATGCACTTAAAGGTACTATTGGAAGCAATTGTGCACTTCTACACATAGATAGTAAAAAGACTAAGTATTTTTCAAGTTGACATATGTGTGAATTAAATTGATGGGAGCCGATAGGAGACATAATAGATGTGAAGAACCTAAAGAATCTTACGTGTGAATTAAGTTGATGGAAACCAATAGGAGACATAATAAATGTGAAGAACCTTAAAAAAACAAATATTACGAATGAATATAATTATATTACTAGCAAAGGGAAGGTCCTTGAACATCTTCCTTTGAAATTTATGTTGAAGTTTCTCTAAACACAATTTCCACATCGTGCATGTGATATCAAGATTTACTCATCCAAGCTACTTTTACTATAATTCCAATAAGTCAATAATTGGATTTGAAATCACTTAACACTACCATGCCTACATTGTAGAATGTATTAGAGAAATATAACAAACCATTAATTGGACCTTAGGATAGCCCAAGTGAGTAGAGAGAATCATTAGCAAAAGGTTTGTTGTGCACTTCACCTCCCCTAGCACGAGTGAGAGGAGAGAATCATTAGAAAATAATTTGTTGTGCAATTCACAACCCCTTAGAATATAAGAAATGCCTTTATGTGACCTTAGGATCTAGTAGAATCTATATTGTAAATGCCCTTATATGACCTTAGGATCTAGTAGCATCAAGTAGATATCTGAATACATAAGAAACTAACACGCACACACATAGAGTGAGCATGAGCTAAAGGGAATGTCTTTTCCTAGTGGGTTCGTGTAGGATAATTTTATTTGAAAGAGTATCATGAATAGATAAGAAAAAGTTAAAGCATTGGAAAAGAGTGTTGTTTGCACTATACCAACAAATTGTTCACCAAATCCCAACATTGAAAGAATATCATGAGTGAAAAAATACCAATTAATCTTGTCATAATCCATGTCAAAATCAATTTTAAGAAAAATAAATTAATGAATCGTCTTGTTATCACATTTTACACAGTTTGCACTCTCTCAAACTACCATGACTATAATTTCATACTTTTTTTTGTTAAAGTAATTATTAGTAATTGCAGACTCTCGTGCTCATAAGATTCCATGTTGTTAAAAACCCTTCCAAACGAAGATTGTTTGAAACCCTACTAAATTTGATTGCGGATTTTGCAGCTAACTTGGAGCTAATGCAACCTTTTTGGCTGGCCTAGTACCAACCAAGGGTAAAAAAAGGTCGAATTTTGACATTTTTTCTAGTTGCAAACTTCTCAATGTGTTTTTTGTTTCTGGAGTTTTTTTTCATTTACACTCTTATTTTTTGTGGTTTTCTTTAAAAAATGTCAAAAAAGAAAAAAAGGCTTTAAGCCCTGTCGGATCGAGTTGGGTTTCCAGTCCAAGGGAATTATGGTGTTAGAAGAACCTTTCCAAGAGGATAGCTATCGGGGTTTAGAGGAGGAGAGGTGGGCCTTGTCATATGGAAATGAATTTTTGGATTTTGGGTCGGATAGGGAATGAGTCTCTGATGCAAACACTAATGCTATTTTGTTGGGTCGAGATTGATATGATCTACAGAAGACACCAGAGGTTGAAGGTTTCAAAGTTCGAAGGAAGGAGTTTGTGGGGAACCAGACACTTCAAATTCTTTATCAACATACACCAAGGATCTTGGGGGAGAAGGATTGAAACAAGAGAAAGCTCAAAGCTTTCAAAGTTAAACCATATTTGGAGGACTTCACGATCAGTCCAGATATTAATCTGGAGAAGGTTGAAGGGATAACCAGAAGATCCCTAGTAATTCATTTAGAGTATTTAGAGCGTAATAGGGTGGAAATGATAAACTAGGTAGAATAACACTTGAAGCCCTTGCTTGATTATGCTCCATAGGTCCTTTGGCTCACTAATGGGTGGTTCTAATTTATATTTATTTCAGAAGAAAATGCACAAAGAATTTTAGATATATTCTGGGTCATCAGGGAAGTTTCGCTGGTTCTTTGGCATTGGTATGTACATTTCAACCCTCAGAAGCAAATCATTACAAAATGTCATCTATGGATGCTTCTTCCTGGAATTCAACTTTAATTTTGGTCCAAGGAGGTTCTAACAAATCTGGCAAATAGTCTTGGTAAGTTCATTTATGTTAACCCTGAGATGCTCGGTCATGTGACAAGACACATGCTAGGATTTTGGTGGAATTTGATACGGCTGAGGGTCTCTTTGATAAGGTCAATTTTAGGTGGTGGGATCAAGTGTTGGAACAAAGACTTGGATATAGTGGTATTCCTTTCATATCTATAAGCTGTAGAAGTACGGTCCAGTTAAGGAAGGCTTTTCTGTTAGTTTTTCAACATTAAGCTAGCATTATGTTAGGATCTTTACTGAGAGAATAACAAGTACAACAATCAAACACAAGAGACAATGAACACAGTGTTTTTCATCGGGGAAACCATAAATGGAGAAAACCTCACAACTTCCTCAGAGATAGAATCAGCACAAGATGTAAAACCCCAAAATAGTAAGATGCACTCCCGATAGTAGTAATCTTCTTCTTGTCTAGCCCCAGTGTCTTCTCCTTCCTCAACTATGTGCTACACTTGAGTGTGTGAGTGATTTTTGCTAAATAGAGACCCCAACTCTCTATTTATACTAATCCCGACATGACTAAAACCCTACTAGGGCCAACCTCTACTAGGAGATTCTAATAACCCTAGTGCCCCAGAACTGCGGGGACTTTAACCCTTACACAATCGGAGGGTTACCCACTATGACTTGACATGAATTGTTTACATTATTGATTCTCATGATCGAAACATCGGGGCATGATAACATGACTCAATTACATAATAGATACATCCTGGAATAAACATCGAGTTACAATACATAAGATACATAGATGAATACATTCCGAAGTTACAAATACATCAACACTCCCTCTTAACTAGGAAGGTATTATTTCGACACAATTTTCAGCACTGGTCATCTTCTCTATATCAACTGGATCATCTCATCATCTGCATCTCGAGTCTTCTGAGTCTTCAAGTCATCTTCATCTTCAAGTCATCTTCATTCTTCGAATCTAGATCATCTCTCGATCTGGATCATCATGGGACATCATCACTGGATATGGATCATCTCTCGATCTGGATCATCTCTCGATCTGGATCAACATCACTGGATCTGGATCATCATCACTGGATCTGGATCATCATCACTGGACTGGATCTGGATCTGGATCTGGATCATCACTCGATCTAGATCTGGATCTGGATCATCACTCGATCTGGATCATCACTGCTGGATCTGGATCATCACTTGATCTGGATCTCTCGGAGTCATCATAATTGGATCTGGATCATAGCTTGATCTGGATCTCATCTGGTCATCATCATGTGTATGATATCTCGTCATAGGAATTTCTACAGAGCCAACCTTCTTTGATACTGGTTGTAGGCCTAGCCATCAGGTAGGTCTTTTCCCAACACTTACATCTGACCTACTCATCAGAAAGGCATGCCCAACACTTACATCTGACCTACTCATCATAAATACATGCCCAACACTCACATCTGATCATGTAGTAAACTACAATCACATCAGAAAGGCCCCACACTCACATCTGTCATGGAAGGAACTGAATCCTCTCACCATGATAGAATGGCCTGCCCTTACATCTGACATGGAAGGAGATGAATCCTCTCACCATGAAATAATGGCCCGCACTTACATCGGCCATGGAAGGAACTGAATCCTCTCACCATGACGGAATGGCCCGCACTTACATCGGTCATGGAAGGAACTGAATCCTCTCACCATGACGAAATGGACCGCACTTACATCGGCCATGGAAGGAACTAAATCCTCTCACCATGACGGAATGTCATGCACTCACATCTGACCTGGAAGGAACCAAATCCTCCACCCTCGTCAGAAAGGCCCCCAGTCCCATACTGAGCTACCTGGTAACTGACCAGGTGCCTCCACTCTCCCAAAGAGTGGCAGTTTCCCTTACATATGTCCTACTCGACAGAATGGCCAGCACTCATATCTGACATGGAAGGAACTGAATCCTCTCACCATGACATAATGGCTCAGCCCTTACATCTGACCTACTCGTCAAAATGGCTTTGGGACTCATCACTTTCCCTTGGAGGAAACCTCGATCTGGAGAACACCAAGATTCTCCCTGAAGTACTCAAACTTCACTCTGGCTAATGGCTTTGTCAACACATCAGCTATCTGTTCCTCCGTCGCAACATACGAGAGCTTCACTGCTCCTCTCTACACCATATCCCTGATATAGTGATACTTGATCTTGATGTGCCTCAACTTGTCATGGAATACTAGATTCTCTAACAACTTCATGTAACTCTGGTTGTCACAATGTATACAAGTAGCATCCATCTGGAGATCAAATAAATCAGACAGTAGCTTCCTTAGCCATACTGCCTCACAACTAGCTGAACAAGCTACGACATACTCTACTTCAGCTGTACTCAGTGCCACACAGGATTGCTTCCTGCTAAACCAAGAGATCACACTTGATCCCATATTGAAGCAACACCCTGAAGTGCTATTCCTATTGATGGCACTGCCTGCCCAATCTGAATCAACATAACCCTCTAGGTTAGCATCATACTTGAGCCCATAACCAACTGTACCCCTCAGGTACCTCAAAATATGCTTTGCAGTAATCAAGTGAACATTTCTTGGATCTGTCAAGAACTAGCTCAAGGTGTTCACAGCAAAGAAAATGTCTAGTCTCGTGTTCGTCAGGAAAACCAATGACCCAATCATCTGACGATACATCGTATCATCAACCGACTCTGAAGAAGCATTATTCAGTAGCTTCAGGTTCGATGCCATAGGTGTGGCCATAGTCTTACAGTCCATCATCCCAAACCTCTTCAGGATCTCTACTACATACTTCCCTTGTCCAAGGAATATTCCATCTGCACTCTACCACACCTCCATACCTAGAAAGTAATGCATCATACCTAAGTCCTTCATCTCGAACTCAGTAGCAAGCTTTCTCTTCGTATCAGTAATCAACCCATCCATACATGTCACAAACAGATCATCTACATATAGTAGAAGCATCACTGGGTTGCCATCTTCAACCTTGTAGTAAAGGTTGGAATCTTCTTTACTCTTGGTAAAGCCCAAACTAGATAGAAAGCTATCAATTCTGCCATACCATGTCCTGGGTGCCTGTTTCAAACCGTACAGGGCTTTCTTCAATCTGCATACATGATATTCCCTGTCACGTGTCTCAAAATCGAGTGGTTGTTCTACATACACTTCCTCTTCCACTACACCATTCAAGAAAGCAGTCTTGACATCCATCTGGTGTATCTTCCATTTCATCACTGCAGCCAGAGAAAGTACTGATCTAATGGAAGTGTATCCAGCTACAGGTGTAAAGGTTTCTTCATAGTCTATTCCCTCTTTCTGAAAGAAACCTCGAGCTACAAAGCTTTCCTTATACTTTTCAGTGCTACCGTCTACAGCATGTTTGATCTTGTAGATCCATTTGGAAGTTACAACTGACTTCCCATTTGGTCTTGGGACAACATCCCGAACATCATTCTTCATGACCAATTGGTACTCTTCGATCATTGCATCCTTCCATTCTTTCCGTTCTGCCACTTCTTCATAACTGGAAGGTTCTTTATCAATGAAATCACATAGTAAAGCTACATACTCGGAATAGGATCTGGTCCTCTTTCTTTCTCTGTGATTCTCTTCTGGAGCCCCATATCTTTCCTCACCTTAGATAAGTTCTCGTACCCAAGCAGGTTTCCTCTTATGAGGATTCTTCTCCAAAGGTGGATCTACAGGTCTTTGTGGTTCTTCAAATTCTTGATCTTCTTCTTGAGTTTCTTCATTCATGGTTGTATCATGAATTCTGGGTGCTTCTGCTTCTTCAGGTTCTTCAGCAGGTCTCTTTCTAGATTTGTTGTAAGCTGTGTCTTCATCAAATGTCACATCCATGCTGATGTCAATATTCTTATATCCTGGGAAATATATTCTGTAAGCCTTCGAGCTTTCAGAGTATCCCACAAATATACCCTTCTTTCCTGAAGGATCTAATTTAGTCTTATTCTCTTTTGGAATGTGGATGTACACAGGACAGCTGAATATTCTGAGATGGCTAACTTCTGGTTTCTTGCCAGATAAGACTTCTTTAGGAGTCTTGTTCTCGAGTACTCTATGTGGAGTATGGTTCTGTACATACACCGCTGTTCTGGCAGCTTCCGCCCAAAGATGCATAGGAAGGTTTTGATCATGAAGCATTGATTTTGCAGCTTCCATGATAGTTCTGTTCTTCCGTTCCACAACCCCATTCTATTGTGGATTATAAGGAGTGGACAACTCCCTCTTAATCCCTAATTCTTTGCATAGCTCTTTGAATTCATTTGAAGTGAATTCTCCGCCATTATCTGATCGAATGGTCTTGATCTTCTTTTCAGTATGGTTTTCGATCAAGGCTTTGAATCCTTTGAACTTACTGAATACTTCATCTTTGTTCTTCATGATGTAAACCCATGTCTTCCTAGAAAAGTCATCAATAAAAGAAACATAATATGCATACCCGCTTAAAGAGTTTGATGACATAGGACTGCATACACCAGAGTGGATGATTTCCAAGATTCCTTTTGCTTTGATTTCACTGCTTGGAAATGTCTTCTTTGTATTCTTTCCTTTCGCACATCCTTTGTAGACCCCATCATGTTTTGCTTGGATTTCTGGAAGACCTTCGACAACTTTGCTTGCAATAGGTAGTGCTCTGTAATGCACATGTACAAGCCTTCTATGCCAAAGTTCACTTGGATCTACTGTGTCATGTACCAAGGCTTGTTCTGGATGGCCCTTCAATTTGTATAATCCTCCTTCTTGTTCTCCAATCACTACTGCATCATCAATAGTCTTTCCTTTTGGCCACATGATGACTTGACCATCTATGAATGCAACCCACATTCCTTATGCATCTAATGCTGATATGGAGAGAAGTTTCTTCTTGAGTCTTGGCACAAACAATACTTCTTTCATTGTTAGAGATTTTCCAGAGTCTAACTTATATGAAGATTCCCCACTACCTTTTATTGGATATTGGTAGTCATCTCCTAGCTTTACCTTATGAGGTGATTCATGTTCTGACAGTCTCACAAAGGATTCCTTGAATCCCATCATATGTTTGGAAGCCCCACTGTCTATAATCCAATCATCACTTCCATGAGTAATGTTACCTGTGAGAGCGGATATCAGAACATATTCATCCTCGCTTGAAGAATCTTCACTTTCATATCTGGATCTCTTCCTGGATGGTTCATCATCCTTTGCTGCATGAGCATGATGTCTTCTTTTGTTGCTCTTATTTACTATCTTCTGTTTGTTAGGACAATTCCTTGCATAGTGTCCTGCTTCATCACAAGTATAGCATATGATCCTAGATACATCTCTTCTAGTGTTATCTTTGTGAGAGTGCTTACCTCTGGAACTATGAGGTCTTATTTTGCTTAACTTGGAGTGAGACTTGGAGTGTACCGTAAGAGCTTGGTCTTCACTTCCCATCTTCTCTTCTCAAGCTGCTATCCGAGCTTCATCTTGAGAGCACTCTTCCCATAGTCTGCTGAACTTGACTAATTTCTTCCTAGCACAGATTCCTTGGATGAAAGAATCTTATGACCTAGGAAGGCCATTCAATGTAGTCATTACAATCTCTGCATTTTCCACTTCTTCATCAACTGCTTCTAGTTGCTCTTTGATCTGAGAAACTCTTGTGAAGTAAGACTGGATTGTTTCTGCATTCTGTATCTTCACATTATTCAGTTGGTTTCTCAGGGTCATCTTCCGATTTATGTTCTTCTCTTCAAACAATTTGGTTAGGGCATCAAACATAGCTTTAGGTGTCTTGAGAGAGGACACCTGTGGGATAAGGTGATCCTTGATAGAATCAGCAATGATCCTCTTTTCTATAACCATCTTCTTCTTATGTAAGGCCTTTACCTCATCTCCCTTTGGAACTGGAACCTCCTCATAGATGTAGGAGTCTAATTCATTTTCTTCTATGACCAGGGAGAACCTATACTTCCAGGCTTGAAAGTTATCAACTCCCTCAAGCCTTTCATCAAGCTTGGTATGATTAGACATCTTAACTGAGAACCTCAAATGGAAATACAAAAGATTTTAGATCTTACCAGGTTCAAGATGTCGGATCTGAAACTCGAGCTGAAATCCTACAGAGCTGGTTCAGGGGCAAATTAGGGTTTTGCTTTTCCGAAGTTCTGTCCACCCAAATGCCTTGAAATTTGTCCCTAACTTCAATTTTGGGGAGGAGATCAATCCAGGCCTGGGCTCACTGAAAAATTCCTCTTCTGTGAAAATCCCTAATTTCCGACAGTAGTGATAGGTACAAAACTGAAAAACCTCAGAATTGGATTATGCTTCGACAGAAAGATGTGCCCTAAGGAGGAGAGTTATTCCGCCTTACTTTTGCTAAAAATCTATGGAGAAAGATCCACAAACTAGGAATCCCTAGTTCCCGTAGCTGCACAGTGTCTTCTTCTCAGGTTAGCTCTGATACCATGTTAGTTTTTCAACATTAAACTAGCATTATGTTAGGATATTTACTGAGAGAATAACAAGTACAACAATCAAACACAAGAGACAATGAACACATTGTTTTTCATTGGGGAAACCATAAATGGAGAAAACCCCACAACTTCCTCAGAGATAGAATTAGCACAAGATGTAAAACCCCAAAACAGTAAGATGCACTCCCGACAACTGTAATCTTCTTCTTGTATAGCCCCAGTGTCTTCTCCTTCCTCAACTATGCGCTACACTTGAGTGTGTGAGTGATGTTTGCTAAATAGAGACCCCAGCTCTCTATTTATACTAATCCCAACATGACTAAAACCCTACAAGGGATGGCCTCTACTAGGAGAGTCTAATAACCCTAATGCCCTGGAACTGCGAGGACTTTAACCCTTACACAATTGGAGGGTTACCCACTATGACTTGACATGACTTGTTTACATTATTGATTCTCCCGATTGGAACATCGAGGCATGACAACATGACTCAATTACATAATAGATACATCCTGGAATAAACATCAGGTTACAATACATAAGATACATAGATGAATACATTTCGAAGTTACAAATACATCCACATTTTCCTCGTTCTCTTAGGAACTCTTTGGCTCTTCATGGAATTGATGCCCAAAGGAGAGTGGCTAGATCAATTTTTTGTTCTTCTCCAACTTGTCTTGTTCCTTCCTGAACGACTAATGAATAAATATTAGAAGGTAAGTCCTTTGATGATTCCATTGTTATGTATCAAGATTTATCATCAAAAGAGTTGCATTTTTTAAATCAATAGAAAAATATCCAGACCGAATATTGGAGGGTAGAGTCATTGATGATAGTGCGATAGGGAAGGGAATTATTCCTTTAAACTCTGGAAAGAATAAGGGGGACATTTTTGAGCTTAAAATGTTAAATTTTAGAACCATAGATCTACAAGCTAATAATTCATGACACAAATTTAAGATTAATCAGACAAGAATTGCTCAGATAATCTCAACATTAATCTTCATTCATTAATACAATGGTAGTACAATAAATATAATTCTAATATTGTGGATAGGACTTGAATCTATCAACTCTAACTGACTATTTAGATAACTCAGTGTGGAAAAATCACAACTAGAGCTCACTAGTTTAACTCCGGATGTCTAAATTAGTCTAAAATTAGTTAACTAATGAGATAGTTGGACAAAAGGTGACACTCTCCCTACATGCGTGCAAAACTAACACTATGCTAATTGATTATGATCTAACTTATTTTAGCTGGAACATAACTCAGCATAACTGCTTACCTACCAAGGTCTACTAAAGGAGACTGTTGGTGGCACTATGAGTGGTCTCCTAAAATGTATGGATTGGTCCCTAGGGCACATAAACTCATGCATGAAAATGAAGTACGTTGAAGATAACCTGTAGGTGTGTCCCCCATAATCTATTATAGTGTTAATAACTTCCTAAGTTAAGAAAAATGACCAAATAGAGTATATTGGACAAAGGAGGATTAATTAATCCTAACACCCCCCCTTAATCCTAACTTTGGACAACTTGGGCCTTGACAGCTAGGCCAAGAGTCACCCATACAATCTAAATGAATAAAATACTACTTAATAAACTAAGGAAAATGGGGAAAACCTCATGGGACCACCCCCCCCCCCCTCAAAATAAGCAGGAATCAGGAAACACGCTATACTACTTAAGAGCAATTTTTTCTCTTTCAGCAAAAACTTGTGAAAAAATTGCTGCAATTTGCAACTCTATGGAGCATCCATGCATAGTCATGGTTCTTCTATGCATCAACATCCTGGGACTGTGCATGTGAAATTTTCCATATTCTTCCAATATGATGATATATAGGATAAGGAATATTTCCTTTGTCTCTTCTTTATGGAGGAATAGTGACTTGATCCAATTTGTTCTTTAGTGGGATGAATTGTGGACTAGTCCTCACCATCAAATAACATCTCTCAAGAAGCTTGTTGCACCTCACCAAAGGAAGTGAAACTGAATGAGAGAGTGCAACATATTCATTCTGATACTAGTACCTCATTCTTCTTCTGTCATCTAGATCCCCAACAACATTCCCAGTTGCTTCAATGATATTTTAGGCCCATTTAGGCTTCTGATTTGGAATAGGAGCTGGATCTGGATCTACATCCTCTTGAGGTGTAATCTCAATATCAAGATCATGTTGATCTTCTTACTCATCTTTTGAATATGAAACTTTAGACAATACATCATTAGCAAAAGGTGTATATAGAATGTTTTTACCTCCCCTTTCGAATGATAGCTGATATTGTACTAGATATGAGCATGGAAGAAAGTGTGAGAGTTCACATGCCTTGGAGGCATGATTTACAACACCCTTCGATATAATCTTCCCAGTTGAGATATCCGTGATCTCCACTCAGTCAAGACCAAATACTACTCGCTAATTTGGTGAGCCAGTATGTGTCATCTGGTATACAAATAACAAATTTGTAGCTAAAGAGGGCACATAGAGTACATTTCTGAACACTCCATGTTTTAACATGATAGAACCCTTCCCTTCAACTCGAATTTCGGTATCATCACCCATGTATTTGGATACTTGGACCATCTGTAGTTTGTAATGAAGATAATGATTCTTTGGATGCAACCATATGATTGGAGGCTATTGAATCAATGAGGAAGGTATGTGATTTTGAACAAACAGCCTTTAGTGCATGTCATCTCTCATCATGATCTTCAGTCTCTTCTCTAGAGTTAGTTTTCCTTGCGCCTTCAGGTAGGGAAATATTGTGTTGCTCAAGGAGTTTTTCCATTTGATCAATAGTATTCTTCATACAATGACTTTTTGGATGAGAGCCTCTCATACAGTAGGAGCATTGAGTCTTCTCAAATTTCTTCTTCTTCTTGGAACTTGAGGCTCCTTTAGAATATTTTTTATCCTCCTTTGGTTTCGAATTAGTATTTTTGGTCTCCTTTCGTGTTTGATTCCCTCTTGCTTGTGCATTTCTAGAGTCTCCATCTAAGAGTTCCTGATACTTGGAGGTTTGAAGTGCTCCCATCTGAATCATTTTTTCTTGCTCCTGGATTAAAGACTATGCAAAAGAATCTAGAGAAGACATTTTCCAATTTGGAATGGAAACTCTTCTGGAATGGAAAGTAGAGACAAAGACTAAAAAATCTGAGCCAAGATGCTCATCCTTCCTCTCTATCCTACACTGTTTACATTGCAATACATGAGCTTTGTATTTCAAAAAGAAATGTTAAATAGTCTCAAAATTGCTGGGATGTAGTTCAATGAGTTAATTCTCTAGAATATGGCCTCTAAGATCCTCTTGTTTTCCAAACAAAGATTCAATCTTGTCCCATAATTCCTTCGGAGTTCTGAGTCCCTCAAGATGGAACAACAACTCCCTGGAGATGTGGATGCAAATGAAGCCAAAGGATTCATCTAGCTGGTTCAAAAACTTGGATTTCTCAACATACTATTGGGGCTCAAATTCTATTCCCATTGTCATCCTATACAGTCACACGTTGTGAAAGGCTATCTGCATATCTTCCTTCCAATCAATGTAATTGAAGGGTGTAATGATTCCAGGTGTAAGAGTAGAAGAATTATCCATTTCCTTGTATGTTGATCAGTCAAATATTCAAGAGCTACGTAGGTACCTACAAAAAATCACTGCAAAACAATCCAATTCACAATCATATATCAGTTCAAAACCTTCCACCTCGACATGTGCACTTTTTTCAGAGTTAGTCACACCTAGATAGAGTTCTCTAGACAAAATCAGAGGGAGCAATGTAATGATTCGAGGAATTATGTGGAAACTCAGCTGCTTCTGGTGCAAGCATGGAGGTTTTTGAGGTTTGTGTTTAGTATGAAGAAGGATTTGATACAATGTTAAATTTGAAAACCATATATCTACATGCCAAGATGAAAAATATTGGAAAGGAAGTATGCAGTGGAATAATTAATATCAATGTACACTGAGCAAAGAATTCATGACACAAATTTCATATTAATCGGACAAGAATTGCTCAGATAATCACAACATTAATCTCCATGCATTAATGAGTGATACAATGGTAGTACAATAAATATAATTCAAATATCGTGGATAGGATTTGAATCTACCAACTTTAACTGACTATTTAGCTAACTCAGTGTGGAAAAATCATAGCTAGAGCTCACTAGTTTAACTCTGGATATCCAAATTAGTCTCTAATCAGTTAACTGATAAGGTAGGTGGACCAAAGGTGCCACTCTCCTTGCATGCATGAAAAACTGGCACTAATTGGAACATAACTTAGCGTAATTGCTTACCTACCAAGGTCTACTAAAGGAGACTATCGATGGCACTCAAAGTGGGCTCCTAAAATGTAGGGATTGGTCCCAAGGGCACATAAACTCATGCATGCAGATGTATTAAGTGGAAGATAACCCCTAGGTGTGTCCTCCATACTCTAGTACAATGATAATAACTTCCCAAGTTAGGAAAAATTACCAAATAGACTATATTGGACAAAGGAGGATTAATTAATTCTAACATAAAGATATAGGAGAGGTTAATGTTGATCACTATTTGTTGGTATGTTCTAATGTTAATAAGGGTTTGGATGATGTTTTTTATCTTCTATTAACAATTTTGGTCATGCTTGGAATTGAACGGGATGTTAGGTGGAAGGGATAAGGTCTTAAAATATGAGAAGTTGTAGGATATCCTATGCAAGTTTATGTATCCAATCCTATAGAATCCTCTAATAAAACTCCCATAAGCTCAATACATCAACAGAATGTGAAAATAAGGAAAAAGAGTAGAAGAAAGACTAGAAAGAGCGGAGAGGAGTTTAGTAAGGAGGATGATTTGATTAGAGAAGGAGATTATATTCCTTTGTCTCTTATAATACTAATTGTTGAAGAGTCTATGTTGAACATAGATATAGGGTCCCTTAGAGCTGTAAATATCTCTTTGTATATTCCTTAATATTTTACATCTCTTTCAACATAAGCCTAGCTAGGGGGAGCTCTAAATCTAGATCCTTCAAAAGATTCTTATAATCAAACAAAGATATATATTTATTTTATTCAATAAATTAAGTCTAAAGGAGTAAAGGATTGTGGGTATTTTTTGAAATTACTGAAAGTCTGGGAGGTATGTGCACTTGATGCTGAAGGCCAGTCTAGTGTTATGTTAGCTATTTGGAATCCCAGAACGTGCAATTTAATCCATTTTAAACAACTGCTACAATTCTGTTGGAGGGAAGGATTCAAGGGTTTACATATGGAATTAGATTGTTAAACATTTATGCCCATTACAATGATAGATAGGATTTTTGGGAGAAGGTTGAAGCTAGTGGTGTTCTAAGCTTGCAAAATCTAATTATTGTAGGAGACTTGAATTTTACTATGTTTTCTTATGAGAATTAGGGTATAATATCTTCCATTGACCTACTAGATTATTTCTTTCAAAACTTTTTTAGTGGAAACAAACTGATAGACATTATTCCCAACAAATTGTCTCCTACATGGAAGAACAAAAGGACGGGGAGTGAAGGATTTTGAAAGAGAATTGATCATTTTTGTGTAGCAGAATCTCTTCTAGATAACACTGTCAGGTACAGGTCTTGGAATTTGGATTCTAATATCTCCAATCACAACCCTATTTCTCATTAGGTGGAGGGATAACATGGTACTACTAAATATTCTTTTAAATTTAATCAAACTTAGTTAAAGGATGATTCTTTTTGTAAGATGGTCAGAGATGTATGGGCCTCATTGTCAGTTGATGAAAGTTTGAATGTGATGGCCATATTGGTTTTAAAACTTAAAAGGGTGAAAAAGCCAGTGAAATAATGGATTAAGAAAAAAGAGGAAGAGGATAGAAGTGCCCTGATTCTTGTTGAAAATCAAATTACCGATATTTGTATGTCAATATTGCTACGGATGATAGGTATTTGATGATTGATTTAGAAGGTAAGAAGGATGCTTTTTTAAAAAAAGAAAAAAAAATTGGAGGTTAAAGACTAGAGCTGTGTGGATTGAGGCCGAGGATAACAACACAAAGTTCTTCGATAGGTTTGCTTCTTATAGAAAGAATCTAAATACCATACGGGAAATCAATTCTCCTGAAGTAATTCCAGCTAACTATCATCGAGAAATTCAGAAAGAAATTGCAAATGTTTTTAGTAAACTATAAAGATCTTGGTAGATCAAATATTGGCGTCAGATGGAGTTACTGAAGCACTACCCTACCTTTTTCTCTAGAGAGGATGGATTACAACTTGGGAATTCTATTAGCATGGAGGAAGTGAAATGTGCTTTGTATAGTTTTTCCAAAGACAAAAGTCTAGCATCAGATGGATAGCTGATAGAATTCTTTAGTAAATTTTTGGACATTATGGGGGAATGATCTATTGGAAGTAGCCAAGATGTCGAGAATAGATGGATTTATGTCCGGTGCTCTAAATTCTATTGCCATAACACTTGTTCCTAAGACAAAAGGATGGCACTTTTTTTATATATATTTCAAACCAATTTCTCTTTGTAATTTGATTGATAAGATGGTGACTAAAATTATTTCTATTAGACTCAGGCCAAAATAATCTAATGTGCTTTCTAAAGAACATTTCGGTTTTTTATCGAACAAACAAATTCTAAATGTAATTGGGGTCTCCCAACAGTGTCTTCATTCAAAAAAATTTAAGTATCTCAACTCTTTGATTCTGAAAATTGACCTAGCAAAGGCTTATGACAAGGTGTATTAGGTGTTTCTTAGACTTGTCCTACTTCAGATTGGGATTCCCGTGGATGTATCAAATTTGATTTGAACCTGTGTTTCTTTGAATAACATTGTAGTTCTGGTTAATGGAGTTCCCACTAATTTCTTCAATAGATCCAAAGGAATTCGAGAGGGGTATCCCTTATCCCCTCTTCACTTCCTTCTATTTATCGAGGGTTTAAGTCGAATGATTCCAGAAGCTAAGTTGAAGGGTAAGTTTACTAGTTTAAAAAATTCATCGTTCCTTAAAATTACCCATCTCCTGTTTCTCAATGACGTGATTATCTTTGGATATGATAAGATTGAGGAGTGGAAGTTCCTATTTAACACTCTCAAAAATTTCTGCTCAACAACGAGCATGAAAATTAATCACGAAAAGTCTTTTTTCTATCAAAAAAAAAATTCTGATGGTTTTTTAGCTAAGCTTAATTCTTTGTTCCAAATAAAGGTGGAAATATTAGAAGCATGTTTACCGAACAATTACAAGAATGATGATTGGTTGTGGTTGGTGAAAAAGATTGAAAGAAGAATAAGTAACTGGGATTATAGATTCTTGTCTTTGGGTGGAAGGTTAACCTTAGTTCGTGTTGTACTACAAGGAATCCTTGTGTATTGGCTTTCTCTGGTTATGAACCCACATGCCATCATAAACACTATAAATAAAAAAATATTCAATTTCCTTTGGGTTGGTTCTGGAGTGGAGAAAAAAAATCACTTGGTTTCCTGGGAGAGACTAGTGTTACCTAAATATTTGGGGGGGGGTGGAACATTAAGAATTTAAGTTGGTTCAACTCTTCAATTTGTTTAAAGAGATTATACAGTAATATTTTTGGAAACACTCTGTGGAGTTTGGTATGTCACTCAAATATCTTAGAAGGAATACTTTGTTGAATTGGTTCAAGGCTAAGGAAATTGGAAGCAACAATTCTTTTGTAATTTGGAATAACTTTATTAAAAACTTCCAGTGGATCAGAAAATGGGATGTGTGGGATATTGGAAACGGTAAGAGTTTGAGAATTGAAATAGATTCTAATATTGGTGACAATGGTAACTTCATCTTTCCTGTAGAAATTATGGACCATCTTCTTGAATTGGAAATGGTTACTCTTAGACAAATTAAAAGGTTGTGATGGTCTATAATAAGGGGAGGTTATTGGTTAATTTCTAAATATATTGGCCTAATAGGAGGTTGGGTAGAAATATGGGTTAGTTACATAAAATATCTTAACAATGTTGGCTTTAAACCTTTTTTTTTTCACAAGACAAGAATGCTTGGTCATGGAACAATTCTTTTGTACATATCACAATGAAGGATGCATACAAAGAAATTGTTTCTCTTCAAAATAATTATGCCAATAAATGGCGGCATGTCAAGTTATGGAAGTGGCATATTCGACAAAAACTAAAATGCTTTTGGAAAATAAACTTTTCACTTGGAAAAGTATTCTAGAGAGAGGTTGGATTGGTCCTAGTATTTGTATGTTATGTAGAATGGAATATGATTCGATTGATCACTTATTTCTCTCGTATGATTTTAGTAAAAATGTTTGGTTTTCAATCTATGGAGATCTAAATATCAATCACTCCCGGGGAGATAATAATCTGGATGGAAGCTTTAGGGAATGGTTCCTTTCTCAAAGAAGACACAAGTTGCTTCCTATTTTCATAAGATGGTCCATTTGGAATATGTGGACTAAGGTTATTTTTCAAAATATCTTTCCCAATCTTAATCAGTAGTGCATTAAAAACCTATCATTTTATAAGGTTTTTTCAAAGAATGAATAATCTAAAGTGCAGAAAGTAGTTTCTTATCTCGTGCTTTATTTTTCTTCTATTGTTGGTTTTTTTAATATATATTCAACGGAGGGAATATGCGGGAGATGGATTGGTCCTTACGATCAATGAAGATAATGTTTTTAAAATATGGATGGGAAGTGGAATTTGTAGCAACACAAGAGCAGCATTGTTGGGATTACGAGGAGTTCTTTTTTTTGCAGGAAGAATTGGGATTGATTATGTTAGTACCTATGGAGATTCAAATATTATCATAGAATGGGAGAAGGGAAGATTTAATCTATAGTTTTTTTTAGCTTAGTCATTGGTGCAATAGAGTTAAAAATTTGATTGTCTCTTTTAATCAATTTTCTCTTACTCACATTTCCAGAATCTTGAACTTGGAAGCAGATTGTTTTCCCAAATTAGTGGTTCAATGTGATTAAGGACTTATGTATTTTCAAGAAATACTAGAAGGTTCCATTGTTCATGAAGGATATTAAGATTTCTTTTGATACTTATGCCTATGCCAATATAGTATTTTGTTGTTAAATTTTGTATAGATCCTATCTTTTTCAGGATGTTATGTTTTGATAACCAGTCCTTAGTTAGAGTTTTTTTTTGCTTTCAGAATAATGTGGTTTGAATTTAAGGCTTGTTTTATCCAGTTTGGTTGTAGTTTTTGGTCTTCAAATCTTTGGAGGATGAAAGGATGGAGGATTATAGCATTGTAATGACTATGTTTTCTTTGATTCTTATAAATAACAAGAAAAATGCATTTCTCTTTTGAAAAAAACTACCATGACTATCTACAATAAATTTTTAATGCAGAAAACATATTTATTTAGGATGAACATTATGTTGTTAAGATATTTAAACACTTAGAAAATAGTTAAAATCAACTTGGCCTAATGTGTCTTTAGGTAAAGTGTGTTTCTTTAGTATGCATTAGTAGACATTTGTACTTATATACTCTGACGATCATGATATGTTTTAGACATAGAGAGATCCCATGGTTCACCTTCACGTCGATCTTAATGGCTATTAAATGATGGATTAACATTTGATTGGTCCATGATATTTATTTAAATAGGATGGAGGGTCAGTTGTGTGATGATCAATTGTGAAAAACTCGTATGTAGAACATTTTTCCTTTTACATTAATATATTACCTCAAGTAGTTATTTAGCTTAGGCCATGGATTATTTCCCTCTCTTACAATTTTAACCATGTCAACATCAGTGTGTTGATCTATGATCTATTTTTGTGAGTTATTGCTTAAGGCATTCAACCTATGTGGAAATACCATGTTTTAGTCGAACATGGTATTAGAGTGCTTATGAAGACCAATTTTTCGTTATTGATCAAGATTTTGAACTAGTGTAGTTACATGCATCTAAGGATTTCTTGATTTTGTATTAGTTTTGAATTTCTAGGCCGATAGAGGTGTTCCATTGCATCTGAAGCACTTGTTTTAGTTGAAAACAATTTCAATTTCACTCAAAAGATTTCCATTTTCCCAAGATATGACCATTTTACTAGATTCATAGGTATACTATTTACATTTGTGGATTTTTTTTTGAATATGTTTTATATAGTTCATATTTTAGTGAGGTTTTATGTTTTATTCATGGTTTGTTACCTTTTCATCCTATGTATGCTCTTTGTCATGTGATCTATCCAAACTTGAAAAATTATAAACTGAGTGGAAAGGGTT
Organism: Pseudotsuga menziesii; assembly: GCA_001517045.1. Lineage (NCBI taxonomy): Eukaryota > Viridiplantae > Streptophyta > Pinopsida > Pinales > Pinaceae > Pseudotsuga > Pseudotsuga menziesii. The sequence continues at coordinate 21,351 of LPNX010103842.1, forward strand.
TTCTCGACTGCATATACTCTTTGTTGTGGGACTCGTACAAACTTGGTAAACCAAAAATAATGAGGAAAGTTTCATTTTTCAAGTATGCTAACCATGGTCTAAAGGAAAATTTGAGGAAACATGGTTTTGAAATTTTGTTATTTGTTATTGTGTAGTTATGTAAATGGAATTATAGACCAAAATCAATGTTTTTTGGGTAGCACAATTTTCAACAACAACATTCACTTTGATAATATAACTAAACATTTTGTTCAAGTCATTTGGTTGGAAGTTACTTTAATAGGTAAGAGGTCTTGGGTTTAATTCATTCTTTTTGCTAATTTTTGAAAATGTTTATGTAACTTTAGATTATACAGTAACTTCATTGTAAATGTGCTTCCCACTCTTTTTATAAAAGTTGGTCATTTACTTTAAAAAAGGAACTTATTTGTAGAAGTGAGCTTATAGGAAAAGTTAGTGTTGTTGGGGGGGGTCATTTATTGCATTGAGCACCCATTACCATGTGGTCCAATATTTTCCTGGAATTTGGCTTCTTGGTTTCTTTTCTGCATTGTTTTAAAAAAAAGGTATAACTTTAACATTCAAAGTCTATTTTCTATGTCGTTTTTTTTAACTACCTATTTTTTCAAGATCTTTGCATCTATACCACCAGTTTATACTTTTGAATCCATATTAATTAAATGTTCTAATATGGTCAATCCAAGGGATATTCTGTTGAAATTACTCAAATAACTGAGAGGGGGGGTGAATATGTTATTTCCAAAGATTAAACCATTTTTCATTAATTAAACCCTTATTACTTATTACAAATTTATAGTTATGATAATGCAACAAGTATAACATAAGAGATGAATATTATGAATCACACACACATGACAGAGATAGACAAATATTCATTTTTATTTGAGCACCTACTCAAAAGAGGCTGCAACCTCTGTTTTACAAAATCCTTCTTGTAGAGATCACCAACCCTCATGTTTTTCTATCACCCACTAAAATAACATTCTCCAGCTACAACTAAGTGAAAAAATCAACTTCCACTTGTACAGGCTTCAACTTGTACATAGAAGAAAACATGTTTTTCCTAGCACCACCCTACCACCCTTATTTCTCAGACTTAAAACATGTTCAGTACAATATGTAGAAAAAACATATATAACAATGCATACCAACTCTGTTATGATATGCTCCTGTATTTTCTTATGCATATTGATTCCCATCATTGTCTTTGTTCTGAATATTCTTGAAATAGATCAGAGCTCTCTATGATTCTGCAATCTCCACTTCGAAGAAGATCCATGCACCATCTCTCAGTCTGTAGAGAGCGCACACCACCATTCATCACACACATCCTTTTATACATATCTGTCCTTAAACCATTCACCTGTTCGTATGCCTGACAACCCATTTCCATAATTGATCAAACCGTTCAATGCCTTATGACATACAAAAATTCCAATCGCTGAGTAATCATGAGTTTCTACAACACATCTTTGCCATTGATCTTCTTCGAGCTCTCAGTGATCGTTGATATGAGAAGAAAATCGGTTATCGGATATGTGTTTTTTTAGATATCATTCCACGATTTCCGCTTTACGCCTTTCGCACATACTTTTCTACATAATCAATCCACACCGTCAATTTCTTGTGCAACATTTCCCTATCATCGGTCTTAGATACGGTGTGGGATGCGGATCTCCGGTCTTCAATACTTTGTTAAGAAACTTCCATACTTTTTCCGCTTTCGACCTTCTGCTTGCAAAACTTGTTTCATGCCATTGATTTCTTGTGCACCCTTTCGTGACCATCGATCTTATATCTGGTGCGGGATATAGATCTCAGGTTTCCAACATTTGTTTGAACAACTTCTAGACTTTCCTCTTTATTCCTTTCACTTGCAAAACTCCTTTTGTGCCATCAATTTCTTGTGCACCCTTTCCTGACCATCGATCTTAGATCCGGTGCGGGATGCAGATCTCGGGTTTTCAACATTTGTTTGAACAAATTCCATACTTTTTGCTTTCCTCCTTTCACTTGCAAAACTCCTTTTGCGTCGTCGATTTCTTGTGCATCCTTTCCCGACCATCAGTCTTAGATCCGGTGTAGGATGCGGATCTCAGGTTTTCAACATTTGTTTAAACAACTTCCAGACTTTCTTCTTTTTGACTTACGCTTGTAAAAATCCTTCCACGTCGTCGATTTCTTGTGCGAGTTCACTCCTGACCGTCATATATGTTCATCAGATTACCTTTCAAACTTTGTGGATTTTCTCTTGAGCATTGATTTCTTGTGCAGATTCACTCCTGACTGTCAGATTTGTTCATCTTATTACCTTTCAAACTTTGTGGATTTGCTCTTCACCATTGATTTATTTTGCGGGTTCATATTTGGTTGTTAGATCTGTCCATCATATTCAAACTTTGTATATTTTCTCTTGATCATTGATTTCTTGTGCGGGTTCACTCCTAACCGTCAGATCTATTTATCTTTCAAACTTTGCGGATTTGCTCTTGACTGTTGATTTCTTTACGGGTTCAAACCTGTCCGTCATATTTTCACACAAGCCATGGATTCTTGTGAGTCCTCTTATTATATTGATCATCTGCTTGAAACTATGTTGCCATCAATGAAAACCAAATCACACACTGACAGGTTTCCATATGACTGCAAAACCTCCAACAATATTCCCCTTTGGAATTGATGGAAATCTTCAACTTCTAGAGGCATGTTGTATGAGTAATAATCAATCTGTTTATCATCTGTAACAAACAACTTCTCCCCATTTGACATAAATGTCAAAGAAGACTCTATAGCACAACTCCCCCTCCAGGTATTCTAATGTTTGAATCATCCAGAGTATTTGTGTACAACAAGTGGCAATAGAAATGTACTTATCTTTTGTAGTGGATAAAGATATTGAGCCTTGCTTATTACTTAACCATACAACTAAAGAGTCACCTAAGAAGAATGCACCTCCACTTGTGATATTTCTTTCATCTTAACAATTTTCCCAAATGACATCTGAATATTAAGTTAATTAAATATTTTTATTTCTAGGATACCAGAGACCATAAGTCTTTGTGCCCTTCAAATATTTAAATATCCTCTTAACATCCATCAAATGAATTTGCTTCGGAGAAGACTAGAATCTACCTACCATTCCAACATCTTGCATTATATCAGGATGAGATGTTGTGATGTATAAGATACTTCTTATCATTGACCGATATGTTCTCTGATCAACATCAGGTGAGGGATCATCCTTTCTAAGTTTACAGGCAACAACCATATGTGTACTGACAGGTGATGAATATTCCATCTGAAATTTCTTCAACATCTCCTTCAGATACTTCTATTGGGAGAGAAATAAGCCTTCAAGACTATGGATAATGTGAAGACCAAGAAAGAATGACATTTATCCTATCATTGACATCTCAAACTCAGATTACATGGAATTAGCAAACCACTGCACAGAATAATCATTAGTGCATCCAAATATAATGTCATCCACATACACCAAAACTACTAATAGATTATCACCTTCAGATTTGATATACAAGTTACTGTCAAAAGTACCTTTCTTGAAAGCTTTGTCTTGTAGATATTTATTCAGTCTATGATACCAAGATATTGGTGCTTGTTTCAATCCATATAGAGCCGTCTTTAGTTTGCAAACATTATCAGTATTTTCTATCAGTTGGAACCCTTCATCTTGCTCTATATAGACTTTGTCTTCTAGATCTCCATTGAGAAAAGTTGACTTCACATTCATCTGATACACTTTGAAGTTCTTATGAATGGAATAGTCAAGAAACATTATAATAGCTTCCAATATTTCTACTGGTGCAAACTTTTCATCAAAATATTGTCCCTCAACTTGGGTATACCCCTTACATACCAATCGATATTTATTACTCACAATTTGTCTGTGTTCATTCATCTTGTTTTTAAACACCCACTTGGAGCCTATTACATTTTTATCTGCAGGTCTAGGAACCAACTCCCAAGTATTATTTTTCTCAATCTGATCAAGCTCTTCATTCATGGCTTTGATCAAATATTCATCCTCACCGGCCTCTGCAAAATTCTTAGGTTCCATCATAGATAGGAAAGCAATCTGAGATTGTTCTGAGGCTTTGATCAACTTTATTCTTGTCTGAACTCCTTTATTCTTGTCACCAATTATCTGAATTTCAGGATGATTTTTTTGAATGATTCTAGAAGGTGCTTTTTTTTTCTTCTGTCTACTGCCTTAAATCTATCTGAGTGTTTGCACTTTCATCATCTGAATCTGAATCTTTTTTTTTTTTGGATTCTTGGACCTGTTCTTCCTTAACTTCAATTGTATCTTATGTATCTAGTTCAACACTGCTTATTTGAATATCTTTCAAAGGGATTCCTTCATCGATATTAATGTCAATACAATAAACCAATATATGCAACCTCTTATTATAACAAGTGTACCCTTTACCGTTTGCAACATATCCTAAGAATACACCTTCATCATCCTGTCATCATATTTCCCAAGATGTTCATTATTATTTTTGATATAACATTTACTTCCAAGACTTTAAAGTGTTTGATAGAAGTAGGTATTCCAAGCCATAGTTCATAGGGAGTCTTATCACTGTTCGACCTTAGGTGAGCTTTATTAAGAATATGGAAAACTGTGTGAATTGACTCTACCTAGTATGTCTGAGAAATATTCCTTTCATTCATCATTGATCTTGCCATCTGTTGTACTGACATATTATGTCTCTCAACAACTCCATTCTGCTGTGGGGTCCCTAGAATAGTGTATCCTCTCTTAATTCCATGTTTATCACAAAAATCCTTGAATTCTCTTGAACAAAACTCTCCTCCTTTATCAGATATTACTTCCTTCAGTCTTTTTCTTGTTTGAATCTTAGTTAGTGCCTTACAAATTTTTGAAGTTTTCAAGTGCCTCAGTTTTTTCTTTCAGAAAAGAAACCCATGTAAGTCTAGAATAATCATCAATGGCCAACATAAAATATATTTATCCTCTTGTGCCTTCTTTTCTTGATGGTCCACACAGATCCATATGTACTAACTGAAGTGGTTTTTCTGTTGATGTGAAGTTCTTGGATTTAAACTATGTGCGAGTCAGTTTTCCCATTTGATAAGGTTTACAAACAGAGTCATATGGCTTTGATATCTTTGGAAGGTCTTTTACTTCCCCATTGTTCAAAATTTTTATTATATGATCAAAGATTAAATGTCCAAGTCTCCTATGCCGAATCCAACTTTCATCATACTTGATTAGATGACATTCTTCTTTTTCTTCTTTCAAGACATAGACATTGTTTTCAGTTCTTATACCTTTTGCAACCAACTATCCTGAGGGTACAGACTTCATGTTGCAATCTTTAGAAGTGAAAACAACTTCACATCCTTTGTCACACACCTGATTGACACTAAGAATATTATGTTTTAGTCCATCTACAAACAACACATCTTGGGATTTCCCTTTTCCATTACTCAACTTGACCATTCCTTTTCCTTTGATCTTCCTTGGGGAATCATTTCCAAAAGCTACATTTCCTGATTTATTTTCACTTAGAGACAACAAATTACTTTTATCACCACTCATGTGTTTGGAACATCCACTGTCAATATACCAGGGGCCTTTTTGCTTTTGAACAGAAAGGACTAGGCCACATTTGTTATTTTCTTTCTTCTTCCAAACTTTATTACTTTCAGTAGAGAAATTCATTCTTGGGTCTGTTTTGTAATCCTTCAGATGACAGTTTGAAGCCTTGTGTCCAAAGTTATGACAAACATAACATTTTGGCTCATTGTACAGTAGTACAAAATAATGGTTATTTCTACCATGAGTTATTTTCTTAGTTGTGAACTAAGTTGTATGTTGTTCTTGTTCGCTTGCTTACTCTCTTGTTCTATGTTGCAGCAATTAACTGTTCTTTGATTGTATATTTCTAAAATTAAATGCACAGTTTGCAACTTTGTGACCAAAACTAGAGCAACAATAACAATAACTATGGGAAACGTATGGTACCTGAATCTTGGAGGTATTCCCTTTTGTTGACTATGTTTCTGAGCTATCCTTGGTTGATAATTATGATCTGAATTTTTGATTCTGGTACTTGCTTCATTTCCTTTTGTTTGTACAGTACGTTCGCATTCTGACTGATTGCTGGATGAACCTTCTTCGTAGCCAAGACCTGTTTTTAACCATGGGGACCTTTGCTCGCTGATAATGGCGTTCAATTCTTCTGAGGCTTTGATACTTGACAGGTTTTGGTGGTATAGAGATTGAAATTTCTCCAGTTCCTTCCTAGTTGTCACTACTTCTTCTTCCAAAGCTTCACATCTATTTTTCCCTTCTGTTAATTGTTGTTTAAGAATATCTTCTATTTTTTTTGCCTCTTCTAGTTCCAATTTTAATAGGGAAATATCTTCACTTGTCTCATTTCCACTCTTTTTATACTGCAACAATAATTGTTTTTGTTTCCTTTTCTTTAATTTGAGTCTATCAATCTCCTCCAGAACACTAATTAGTTAACCTTCCATATCAAATATGCCTTTCTCCCCATTCAGGTCACTCCCTATATATTTATTTCCAAAATCGTCTATGGACAAAGCATGAAGTTATTCACTTCATCTTCATCAGATGAATCATTGTTTGTCTCTTCTGAAGAATCAACATCATTTACACACAGGATTTTCTTTTTGTGTTTAGCCATTTTATTGTATTTATTGAATGTATACTTTTCATCATCATCAGAAGTCTTCCTCTTGTGCTTGTGGGGATATTTGGATGAAAAATGACCTATTTTAACACATTTAAAACATTTAAAGGGCATCTTTCCTTTGTATTTAGCTGAACCTTTCTTCGGCCTCTTTACAAATTTTGCCTCAACCACATCCATTTCAGAATCAATGTTTTTGTCTTCTTTAAAGGAATCTTCTCTAGTGGTGGATTTGTCTTTACCAATCCTCATTTCATAGGCTATCAGAATACCTAGGAGTTGGTCAATAGGCATAGTTTTTAGATCACTCAATTCTTCTATTGCTGAGACTTTGGGATTAAATCTCTTAGGCAAAGATATTAAATTTTTTTGAACTAAGAATGCTTCATCAAACTTTTCACCAAGACCCTTCATGGCATTCACAGTCTCTTCTATTCTTAGGAAATATTTACTAATTGTCTCATCCACATTCATCTTTAGTTTTCCAAATTTTAGTCTATATGTTTGTAGTTTGGCATCCTTTACTTTTTCATTTCCTTCATAACTATTTACAAGCTTATCCCACATCTCTTTCGCATAATCAAGATGCATTGCATTAACAAACTCAACCTCTACAAGACCACTCAGAATAACGTTCATTTCCTTTGCATTAAAACTAAATTCCAACTTGTCATCTATGGAGGTTAGGAAAACTGGATTTACATAGCTAGTCTCTACTAGATCCCAAACATCAGCTCCCAAGAACATTATATAGGTTCTCATTCTAACCTTCCAAAAGGAAAAGTTTGTTCCATGAAACAGACGAACCTTATTGGATGAAGTCCCTTCATAACTTGTCATGTTTAAGCTTACAGATCTACCTTTAGACAAAAGGAACCGACTCTAATACCAATTGTTGAAATTAATCAAATAACTAAGGGTGCAGGGGGGGTGGTGAATCAACTATTTCTAAAGATTAAACCATTTTTCAATCATTAAACCCTTATTACTGATTACAGATTTATATTTATGATAATGCAAAATGTATAATAGAAGAGATGAATATTATCAATCACACACACATGATAGAGACGTACAAATATTCATTTTTATTTGAGCACCTACTCAAAAGAGGCCACAACCTCTGTTTTACAAAATCCTTCTTGTAGAGAGCACCAACCCTCATGTTTTTCTAGAAACCGCTAAAATAACATTCTCCAGCTACAACTGAGTGAAAGCATCAACTTCCACTTGTACAGGCTTCAACTTGTACAAAGAAGACAACCTATTTTTCCTAGCACCACCCTTGTTTCTAAAACATTAAACATGTTCAATACAATATGTAGAAAAATAGATAGAACAATGCATACCAACTATGTTCTGATTTGCTCCTGGATTTTCTTATGCATTTGGATTTGCCTCATTGTCTTTGTTCTGGATATTCTTGACAGAGATCAGAGTCCTCTATCATTCTGCAATCTCCACCTCAATGACGATCCATACACCAACTCTTAGTTTACAAAGAGCGCACACCACCATTCATCACGCACATCCTTTTATACATTTATGTCCTTAAACCATTTACCTGTTCATATGCCTGATGGTCCATTTCCATAATTGATCAAACTGTTCGATGCCTTATGACATACAAGAATTCCAATCGCTAAGTAATCGTGAGTTTCTGCAACACATCTTCACCATTTGGCTTCTTCTGCACTTGTCTTTCTTCAACAAATCAAAGTTTACACACTCCTGATTCCACAGTACTGGTTCCGCACCAATCATTCTGCATCATTGATATTCTTCGAGCTCTCCATGACTGTTGATTTGAGAAGAAAATCAGATATCGGATATGTGTATTTTCATATATCATTCCATGATTGTTTCTTTCCTCCTTCTGCACATCCTTTTATGCATAATCAATCCGTGTTGTCAATTTCTTGTGCAACATTTCCCTATCATCGATCTTAGATCCGGTGCGGGATGCGAATCTTAGGTCTTCAACACTGTTTTAAGCAAATTCCATTATTTTTCGCTTTCCGTCTTCCGCTTGTGAAACTCCTTCTGTGCCATCGATTTCTTGTGCACCCTTTCCCGACCCTCGATCTTAGATCCGGTGTGGGATGCAGATCTTGAGTTTTCAACATTTTTTTGAACAACTTCCAGACTTTCCACTTTCTGCCTTCCTCTTGCAAAACTCCTTCCGTGCTGTCAATTTCTTGTGCACCCTTTCCTGACTGTCGATCTTAGATCCGGTGCGGGATGCAGATTTAACATTTTCAAAATTTGTTTAAACGACTTCTAGACTTTCCCCTTTCTAACATCCACTTGCAAAAATCCTTTCACATCGTCAATTTCTTATGTGGGTTCACTCATGATCGTCAGATATGTTCAGTAGATTAACTTTCAAAGTTTGCAGATTTTCTCTTGACCATTGATTTCTTGTGCAAGTTCACTTTTGACCGTCATATTTGTTCATCCGATTACCTTTCAAACTTTGCGGATTTTCTCTTGACCGTTGACTTATTTTGCAGGTTCATACTTGACCGTCAAATCCGTCCATCAAATTCAAACTTTGCGGATTTTCTCTTGACCATTGATTTCTTGTGCAGGTTCACTCCCGACCGTTGGATCTGTTCATCTTTCAAACTTATATTTGCTCCTGACTGTTGATTTCTTTGTGGTTCACACATGTCCGTCGAATCTCCGCACAAGCCATGGATTCTTCTGAGTCCTCTTCTTATCTGGATCATCTTCTTGAAACTATGTTTCCATCAATGACAACCAAATCACACTCTGATCTATTTCCATATGACCGAAAAACCTCCAACATATTCTTCTTACCTGTACCAACTAATTGTCATGGAGATCCTATATGGAGGATGTCCTACGAAGTAGGGGACTTTACCAGATTACCTTGGGAAGTAACTACCCTAATTGATACCGATAAGAAAATAAAATGGGATAGCGAAATTGATGAATCCCAAGGATTAATCATGATGTCTATCTCTAATGACTTTCGGTTACATCTTTAAGGAATTGACGCACTAGATGCAACTTGGAAAAACTTGGAAAACTTATAAACCATATGTGGTAAACATAATAAGATTCAAGATCATCAACTTGAAAATGAAATCGTTGTTTTTAGTCTAGGTTATTTTTCTTGCATTCAGGACTATCTATCTAAATTCAAAATCCTTAGACTCTTAGTTGAATAATGAAAGGTATCTAAGTTGTAAAAGAAATGTATTTATGTTATTCTATCTAAGTTTGGTCTTGTGTATTTTGTTTTTGTATCTATCTTTTACTCATCAAAGAATCACTAGGGACTAATTATAAAGAACCATAGATTTTGTGATGCTTTAATCAAAGAGAAAGATAAGCTCTTGCAACTTGGATTAATCAACACTACATGTACATCTAGAAAATCCTTAATGACACAACAGAAGAATATAACCAAGCATCCAAATAAGTAAAAACCTCACACTAATAAGGAAAACAAGGGTCATAAACCATCTCAAGTAGTTTCCACACCTAATGGTGATAAATGGACTAAATTGAAAGGTAAGAAGACTAATTGACATTGCATTTTTTGTGGGTTAGATGGTCATTTGGAATGTAAGTGTTTCAAGAAGATGGATTTCTTGGAAGCAACAACGAATTAGAATAACATCAATCTCGATTCTTCTTCCAACTCTTCTTCTCATGGGCATGCACTTTCTACTTATGTTTTTCCTTCTTCTTCTTCTTCTTCTTCTAATGAGTGGCTTTTGATTATGGACCATCTTATCATACGGGTAAGGATAAAGCCATTTTTTCTGCTCTAAATGAATGTAAAACTCAACAAATATTTGTTGGTGATGATAGATCTCTTAGTGTTGTAGGATATGGAATAATTCACCTAGATGATGGTCACACATCATCATGGCGGGGGGAATTATTTATTGCATTGAGAACCCATCGCCAAGTGGTCCAATATTTGCCTTGAATTTGGATTCTTGGTTTCTTTTTTGCCTTGTTTTAAAAAAGGGTATAAATTTAACATTTGAAGTCTATTTTCCATGTCGTTTTTTTAAACTACCTATTTTTTCAATATCTTTGCATCTATACCACCAGTTTGTAATTTTGAATCCATATTAATTACATGTTATATTATGGTCAATCCAAGCGATATTCTTCTTACCTATACCAACTAATTCTCATGGAGATCCAGTATGGAGGATGTCCTACAAAGTAGGGGACTTTACCGAATTAACTTGGGAAAAGTAACTTTCCTTATTGATACCAATAAGAAAATAAAATGGGATAGTAAAAATGATGAATCCCATGGATTAATCATGATGTCTATCTCTAATGACTTTCAGTTACATCTTCAAGGAATTGATGCACTAGATGCAACTTGGAAAAACATGGAAAACTTAGAAACCATATGTGCTAAACATAATAAGATTCAGGGTAACCAACTTGAAAATGAAATGGTTGTTTTAAATCTAGGTGATTTTTCTTGCATTCAAGACTATCTATCTAAATTCAAAATACTTAGACTCTTAGTTGAAGAATGCAAGGTTTCTATGCCAGAAAGTAAACGTATTTATGTTATTCTATCTAACTTTGGTCTTGTGTATTTTGTTTTTGTAGTATCTTTTACTAATCAAAGAAGCACTAGGGACTAATTATAAAGAACCATAGATTTTGTGATGCTTTAATCAGAGAGAAAGATAAGCTCTTGCAACTTGGAGTAATCAACACTACAAGTTATACATCTAGCAAATCCTTAATGGCACAACATGAGGATAAAACCAATCATACAAATAAGTAAAACCCTCACAACAATAAGAAAAACAAGGGTCACAAACCCTCTCAACAAGTTTCCACGCCCAATGGTGATAAATGAACTAAATTGAAAGGTAAGAAGACTAAATGAAATTGCATTTTTTGTGGTTTAGATGCTCATGTGGAATTTAAGTGTTTCAAGAAGATGGATTCCTTGGAAGCAACAATGAATAAGAATAACATCAATCTTGATTCTTCTTCCAACTCTTATTCTCATGGGCATGCACTTTCTACTTATGGTTTTTCCTTCTTTATCTTCTTCTAATGAGTGGATTTTGATTATGGACCATCTTATCATATGGGTAATGATAAAGCCATTTTTCTGCACTAAACGAATGTAAAACTCAACAAATATTTGTTGGTGATGATAGATCTCTTAGTGTTGTAGGATATGGAATAATTCATCTAGATGATGGTCATTTCAAGGATGTATTATATGTTCCAAGTGTTTCCTACAATTTGTTGTTAGTCTATAAGATTGCTAATTTTGGTGAAGATAAGACTATGGATTTTACACCTCACCAAGTTGTAATCAAGGATTTCAAAGATCCTAAGCATCTCTTAGAAACAAAAAGTGTGGATGATATTACTAGCTTGTATATATTTAACAACTTTGGGTCATCACATTTTCCCTCAATTTTTATTGCTCATATTGATGACTTGAGCAAACTTTGGCATGAGTGATTGTCCATTTAAAACATCACTCATTGCAGCAACTACCTTATTAGAAAATGGTGACTAATATTCCTCTCATTTCATTAAAGAGATGTTGTTTGTCTTGAGTGTTCTCAACAAACATGATCACAAATTTTTTGACAAACGTACCTCTTAGCAAGCCTCACCGCCCTTGCAACTTGTTCACAATGATTGGTGTGGTCCACATCCTTCTGCCTCTTTCTCTGACTTTAAGTACTTATTAACTTTCATTGGTGACTTATCCAGATGCACTTGTGTTTAACTTTCAATACTTAAGAGTGAATATTTTGACATGTTTTTTGCCTACAAGGACCTTGTAGAAAAACAACTTGGACGTCAAACACACAAGTTAATAACTGATAACGAAGGTGAATACGTAAAAAATAAATTTACAAATTATTGCACTCCATGTAGCATTCAAATGCAACATACCGTAACATACACACCACATCAAAATGGTGTTGTAAAGAGAAATAATTCCACATTAAAGGAAACAACCAATTATGTGATCTAATCTAAGGGATTAAGTTCTCATTTTTGGGTGGAAGCCAATAATTGTGCCAATCATATAAGTGGTCACACTCCTACAAAGGATTTAAAACATATAACCTTGGAAGAAGCATGGAGTAAAATTAAATTTAATGTAATCCACTTTTCATGTGTTTGGTAGTGAAGCATGGACTCACATTCCTAGTGGAAAATGGAAATCATCACAACCTAAGAGTGAGAAGGGCATATTTGTTGAATATTTTGAAGAAGCAAAAGGTTATAGACTTATTCAACCTAAATCCAATGACATTATTATTATAAGAGATGTTAAATTGATGAAAATATCTTGGACCATGAGTCTAATTTGACAATGTCCTATGAACCATATTCAACGATTGTGCCGCTTTCTATTCCCAAATTCTATGCTTGTGATATTAATCCAATTACTTCTTCAGATGATGCCAATGAGGATGAAAATTGACCTTTTCCTACTCATGTTATTTAATTTTGGTCCATTGAACATGAATTTGTACCGACACCATTTCTTCCTAGATGGGTTGGTACTACACAAGAATTAGTTGGTGATATTGGTAGAAATCCTACATGTAAGCATTGAACATGTTCATAGTTCTAGTTATCCTCTTCTATTTTGACTCAAGTTTCAGAGACTCATGATACAAAGACATTTGCAAAATATTTTGGCCATCCAAATTGGGATGTGGCTATGAATGAAGAATATTGTTCCTTAATGACGAACGATACTTGGGATGTTGTTATTCTTTTGAAAGGAAGAAAACTTGTCACATGTAAATGGGCATATCAAACTATGTATGCATTAAATGGAAGCAATGTGAGACTTAAGGAAAGATTAGTTGCCAAAGTATTTTCCTAAGTTAAAGGAATTAAATACAGCGAAACATTTTCCAGTGTTGCCAAAATGATATGTAGAAAATGGATAGCCTTCTACTTAACACTCATTTTTCTAGATATCATTATGACCCCAATGTCTATGCCACGAAAGTAGGAAACCATTCCATAATATATGTTCTTTATGTTGATGATCTTATTCTAAGTGTTAGTGACCCTAGACTTTTAACCCACAGTGAAATTGATCCTTAAGAAGAAATTCAAAATCGCCAACTTATAAAATTTACATTATTTTCTTGGTCTCCAAGCCTTGAAAACCCAAGGAGGGATTTTTATTTCTTAGTTTAAGTATGCTTGTGACCTTGTTCATCACTTTCACATGGAATATGGTAAACTATCACCTTCTTCCTTCTATTTTGGGGTCAAACTTTCTACCACCAACACTACCCCAGAAGTAGATGCCACCTTGTACCAATAGTTAGTTGGTAGTATTTTGTACTTAAATCATACTTGTCCTAATATTCCTTTGTTGTTGGTCTTGGTTCCTGGTATATGCAAACACCCCATGACAATAATTGGAAATAATAGAAAATGGTACTTTGGTATATCTGAGGTATAGTTTATTTTGGGATACATTACAGTTCAAGAGGGACTCATTTGTTGGTTGGCTTCATTGAATTCAATCGGGGTGGTGAACTCGATGATCAGAAATCTACTACTGCTTAGGTTTGCAGTCTTGGTTCTAGACCTGTCACTTGGTCTTGTAAGAAACAACAAGCTATTGTTCTTTCTTCAGTAGAAGCAGAGTATCGAGTTACAGTTATTGCAAGTCAAGAAGTGTTATGGCTTCAACATATCCTTTTAGAGTTTCAATTCCAACAATATCTTATTAAACTTTGGTGTGACAACAAGAGTGCCATCAAGCTTGTCGAAGATCCTATTTAACATCAACACACCAAACACATTGAGCCACATATGTACTTCATAAAAAATATTATTCAAGATTACATGATCCTTAAAGTGTTATTTTTCCCTATAGATGATCAAGTGAAGACATCTTCACAAAGTCTCTTACATAAACAAAGTTTTCTAAACTCCAAGCTATGTTAGGAATTCAATAATTTGCCATTAAGGGGGATAGGCTCTAATGTCTCATTCCTTCTCTTATTGTGCCACATCTGTAAATCCCTCAATCCTATTCCAAGTTGTTCTTAAGGGGATATGCTAGGATATTTAGACACTTAGGAGTTAATTAATATCATCTTGGTTTAATATGTCTTTAGAGAAAGTACGTTTCTTTTGTATGTATTAGTATGCATCTGTACTTATGTAATACAACATTCATGATATGTAATAGACATAGGCTAATTTGACAATTCATCTTCACCTCAATTGTAATGATTGTTGATGCGTATCTTATCACCCGATTGGTCCATTATCTCTATTTAAAGGGCATGGAGGGTCGTTTTCTTGATGATTGAGAGTGAGAAATTCACACGTAAAATATTTTTTCTTTTGCATTAATATATTTCCTCAAGTAGCTATTTGGTTGAGGCCATGGACTATTTCTCTCTAACGGGTTTAACCATGTAAACCGTTAGTGTGTCGATTTACGGTTTGTTTGTGTGAGCGATTTCTTAATGTGTTCAACTCGTTTTAGTTAAACACATGTTCGTGTGTGTTTTATCCAACAAAGAAAGAACTTTGATAAGATTCTTGTAAGAAACATTCAACAATATGGTGTGTCTCCATTTTTTAATGAAATTTATGGTTGAATTCCTAGAAATGATCTTAATTAAAACTTAGTTTGGAACTCACATGTTCTACATATATATAATACCACTTGCACCATAGCCAACATCTCATTCCCAATTACCTTCGACATCTTTTTAAAAAATGAATAAGGAAATCCATCCCATTTGGGAGTTATTTTCTCATATTGTCCATATATTCAAGAAGATCTTGATCTTTAGCATTGTCTTCTCCTAAAAAATCCCTCTATGTGCTTCAAAATTTTCTGTGGAACTATGTTTTACATTCTTCCTTGGCAATTAAGACAATTTTATGTCGGGGGTATTCAATAAAGATATTTTGGAAGTTTACATCAAACACTTTTTTTAATATTTGACAAATTCTCAACATGAAGGAATCGAGATTCCTCGAACCCTTATTTTTTCATTTTGATAAAAAAAATTAGGCTTAAGATACTCAAAATATAAATTGAAAGATTCATCCCCTTTAGGTTTAGTTGCGAACAAGGTTGAACTTGGACACTACAAGTGAAATATTCTTACATACACCTAAGTAAGTGGTCCTCTTTTTCCTCCTATAAAATATCAATCATGTAATGATTATCTGCCCATCATTTCTATTTATGTTTTAGTAAAGTATAGCTTTTTGTAAAATGTTATGCACATTGCATTATGATAGGTAGTGTTTTCTAGATCATCACATCATTTTTCCAAATTGATGTTTTAGACCAATCTAGTGTGGTCTGTCATCAGGAAAGAGAGATAAATATAGGGAATTTTTGATCTTGAGATTCAATATTAATATAATAACCAAAGGATTAACTAAACCTTAAAACGTGTAAAGAAAACCCTAATGATAATGATGATGATAGTTAAAGTCCACTAAGATGAACTTTGGTCTACTAGACCTTAAGAAATTACTATGTTTGTTGTAGCAAATTATTCCTATGGTTAAAAAGCTTAGAAAGAAGCGTATCGAGGTCCCCATAGTTTTGACAACTTAGAAGATTAGAGAGGTTAGTATAATAATAAATATTTATAAATTGCGATGTAATGTGGTTCTATGCAAGGAACTCTAAGAGAAAGTGAATTTCTCCCTCAACTCTCTTCGTCTCACAAAGATGACAAATCCTATCCTCCCACGGTGTTTTAGGAATTGTCCAGTGCCCTGTTTCACAATGAAGCTCATGAGAGTTCGTTCTTATTTTGGCTATGTTAGTTTTTTTCTTCGAGTTAGTTGAAAAAATAGATACTTTTGGTTTTCTAAATTAGGGTTAATGACCTCCTTGTAGTATCTTAGCTTCCTTTTAATATCTAAATCCTCTAAATAATCAGGAGAAAGGGACATAATTACTTTTAAGTAAAAAACTTAAGAAGAACAATAAGAAAAATGAAATAATAAATAATAACATAAAATATTTTAAATTGTTACCGGAATCACTCATCTAGTGCAAACAGAAGTTGTTTCCCTAGCCTGCAACACTCAATACTAGAACAAATCAGTCACAACATAAAATAACTTTCCCTGAGATCAAATAGATATCTTGATTAAATACTCTTTTACCTCTCACAAGCTGTAAAAGGTTGGTATTTGGAGTGTCTGATCTCTACAAATGTCCTGCAATATACACAACAAAACACACACTAGATCAGAGTAACAAGCTAATCTGCGATCTTATGTTAATGACCAAGGAATTCAACAATAAACATAGTGATTCAAACACAATAATGTTCATGGGAAATAAACGTTTATTTGCATTAATAAAATGGAGAGACAGACTATGCAACCTAAGCCTTGGTATTGAGAAACCCTTCTCAAGTGAACATTGCCTCAAAGCCTCAAGCTTTCCTACCAATTGCTCACTAGTATTAGCTGAATTTGGCCAGAGTTTAGATGCAATAACATAATCTTCCTCTCTTTACCCATGGGGGTGAGGTATTATTTAAAGCCATGGGAGGATAGAATAGGTTGAGTATCTCATGGGTAAGGTGGATGGGAGGATCCTACAATGATGGATCTCAAGTTCTAGGTGGCATTGAACCTTATGGATGAGGCTCCACAAAGTCAAGATTCACGAATCCTCTCGAAGCTTCTCTTTTTGCATTTATAACTCGAGCACCACTCTTTTTCCAAGGCAATAGAGCACTACTAAATGAACACCACACATTTCACAAAGAGAGATAGCAGTGGCACCACTTACTGCTTAAGGAAAAAAAGTGTTACTAATATAGGTACCATATCTTGATTACAAGGAAAGTGTAGTGGTGGCCAAAAGTGTGAAACCATTGATCCTTGTCCATTTTTAACTTCAAAACTTGAGAATTTAAGGCAAACACCGATACTTTGATCTCATTACATGATGTTGATGAGAAAGGTGTGTAACAAAATGCCCCCCAAAGCATGAGGCTAGAGGGATAGGATAGGTGAAGGATTTGTAGGAACAAGTATCACTTCAAGGCAAGAGTCCACTGTTAAAAAATATTCAATCAACCAAGCTCATCCTGTAGTACATTTATACTTTTATTTATGTCTATACGACTCACAACCTGGTTGTTGGCCACTACACTGCAGATCCATGTGAGATATAAACAGTCATGGCTACTAGAATACAACGTATATCCATGAGAAGAAGACTCAAACTTGGACATAACTACCAGACATACAATGTAGATCTATGTCATACATACACAAATTTGAGCACAAGCACGACCATACAAATGTGGATCCATGCTAGGATTCATACAAATACTCCATCACAACCTGGGGAAAGAAATGAGCGCTTAACATACACCCAGGGTCTTCATTTCGTCTTTAACAAAGTAAGATTCTATCCATGTGAAACATGTCTTGAGGTCGAACATTGTAGAAACCACTTGATTACCGATAAATAATGAAAACCATTAACAAATACGAGGGAGATCACCATTAATGTCGATGATTCCTAAGTTATCTAGTACATTTCTCTAAATGTGAATAAATGATTTGATGTTGAACACTCGGTTGAATATTTTGATCAAATGTCAATGATGTAATCCTATTTTCAAATTGAGGAAATCAGTCATTTATGTATACATATCTCAATGTACTGCTTTTTTTCTTAGACTAATTCCCAAAAGATGAGTTGAATTCGACATGGGTAGTCTCATCGAAGGAGGGCCATGATGAATCCCACATCAACGACACAAAACTTGGACCAAAAGTTTGGAATTTGTGTATGAAGTAACCACAGGATTGACTCAAAGGTAACTAAGACAAAGATAGTTTTGACTGCAGATGCAAACTCTCAACATAATTTTCCTTTGAACATAGGGCGACATGACCAGAGACTTGGCAACATTGACTTAACGAGGAGAATACCAGGAAATAATGTGACGATGGATGATGCAATCTTTGAAAAACTCAAAGGAGTGACATGACTCATGAAATTGGTTTGACTTAGAATCAATCTGAATACACAACTGACTAAATGAAATGCAGACAAGTGCCATGTTCAAAGGTGACTAAAAATTTCCATTATTGTAAATAAAATATAGTTCCCTTCCCTCACTTTCTCCATCATGCTTGATGAGTGCCCCTTTTCATTTTTACGAGTTCAAAGAAGGTAACAAACACTGGTTGTTGCTTATAATGAGATAAGTCCATCCTCATATGTTTTCCAAACCTAAGAAAGGATGGGTTTGTTCCCAAAAGAGGGTCTCTTAGTGTTTAGTTTAATGAGTCTATTGAAAGTAAAATCAATGTCATTCATGTTTATAGAGTCTGAACGAAACAAAAGAAGACTCCAAAGTGTCATTTTTTTGTACAATTTTCCTTTGAACATAGGCGACACGATTGAAGACTTGGCAGCATTGACTTGACGAGGTGAATACTAGGAAATAATGCGGTGATGGATGATGCATTATTTGAAAAAATAAAAGGAGTGACATGACTCATGAAAGAGGATCAACTCGGAAGTAAGATGAATACCCAACTGACTAAATGAAATGCATATAGGTGCCATGTTCAAAGGTGACTAAAAAATTTCGTTGTTGCAAATGAAATATAGTTCCCTTCCCTTACTTTCCCCATCATGCTTGATGAGTGCCCCTTTCATTTTTATGATTTCAAAGAGGGTAAAAAACACTCTTTGTATCTTATCGTGAGATAAGTCCATCCTCATATGTTTTTTGAACCTGAGAAAGGACGGGTTCGCTCCCGAAAGATGGTCTCTCAGTGTTTAGTTTAACGATCTTGAAACTAAAAGAAAGTATGCTCAACACGAGTCTTTTCGACAGTATTTTCCCAATAGGATGTCCAGAGGTTGGTACTTGTCCCCAGTAAAAACTATCCATTGGCTCAACTTCAACATAAAGAGGTTGAATACATGCCCCCCAAAGATTCATTTCATCTTCCTATGCTTTTTCTTTACTAAACATAAAACTCTAGTCTACTACTAGGAAAAGGTTCACTAGAGACCAAAGAAGAAATATGATCTAAAGGTAGATGAAATGAAGGTTCCAGTCCTAAAAATGATGGAAGACTCACTTCAAAGAGATGACCTATTTCATTTTTACACAAGCTTGAAATAGAAAATAACTATGCTTGAAGGATGGTTTCATTTTTATGCAAGCTTAAAATCAAAGATAAACTTTGCTTGAAAAAGCCTATTTCATTTTTAATGAGCTTGAGATAGAAAAGGAATTATGCTCAAGAATGGTTTCATTTTTAGACAAGCTTGAAACCAAAAGGTAAACTATGCTTGGGATTGGTTTCATTTTTTTAACGAGCTTGAATCCAAAGTAAACCATGCTCAAGGCTAGTTTTATTTTTTAATGAGCTTAACACTAAAAATAACCTATGCTCAGAGTCGGTTTTATTTTTTAACGAGCTTGACACACAATGGGAACTATGCTCATAGACATCTGTTTCATTTTTTAAAGATATTGACACAGAAAAGGAACTCTACTCACCCAAATTCTCAGCCAACATGATGTCTAGAGGTTGGTAGGTTCCCCCCATTACATAAAAATCTAGAGGATTAAATCCAACACGATGTCGAGATACTAGATACATGCCCCCCAATATTCCTCGTGATGGGAAGAAGCTATCGATTTACAAATGACTGAACTTCGACGTGATGTCCAGAGTTGAGAGACATGGCCGATGAAGGGGATGGAACCACAAGAACATGAGGTACATTCAGGGAAGTCTGATGACTAGGAGTCATACGATGATCGGGTTTAAAAAATAAAGTTGATTAATGGTCACAATATTCCCATCATGGGGAAAATGCATCACTTAAAATATTGTGGACACTACAACATTCATGACGTAAACATAAACTCATTCAAGAAGCATATTAAAACATAAGGGACCTTGGACGACCATGACATCAATACAAACAGGTTTCCCTCCTAAGGTGATAGGAAAATGAGGAAGGATCCCTAAAGGTGCAATAGGTCTTCTATTAAAATCTAGTATTTGGTCAGAAGTTGGAACAAGCTTAGGAGAACCTATAAATTTCCAAGCAGTTGAGGATAGAATACTAACAGAGGCTCCTTCATCAACAATAGTGTGAAGCATGCTCCTAGCAGTAACTTGCATAGATATCTGGAAAGGAACACTTGAAGGAATACAAGATTATGTTAGATTATTCCAATAAAAGGAAATAACCTTAGTACTTGGAGAAGTTTCTGTTGAAATAGACATATTTTTCCCTTGCGTAGAACAATCCGAGCTGACTATGAAAACATCAGATGTTTTCATTTCACTCTCAACTGGAAGAGAGGGACAAGAAAAATATTGTTCCAAAGTGACAACTTCAGTCTTAACACTCTTAGGTGAAAGCGTGGGATCGGTTAGAGAAGACAATTAACTCAACCACTTTAACTTCACTCTTCAAAGGAAGAGTGGGATCAAATCTGAGATGAAACTGAATTGACCACTTGGTCAACCAGTGGGGGGTCAAGAGAAAACTTAGGATAATCTGTTGGAAGTTGTTGACGATGAACAATAATATCTTCCAACAACTTTGAAGTTTCATCGATGTGAGGACAAAGGTAAATAAGGTGCATATCCTTACATAGCAAGCACATATTTATAACTTTACCTTTCCAACTCTTAATAACAGATTCACTAGTTGATGGGGTATCATCAGTATGATGACTAGAGGCTGATGACACAAGGTGTTGGGAGTCACTAAGCCACACTTCCAAAACTTGGAAAAGTCCAAGACAATCCTTTAGAAGGTGATCACCCTTACAAAGCCTCCAAGGGAATTTTGGCTTACGAGTAGTTTTGGCGAATATTCCAACATTTTCACTTGAAAGAGTAGTTGGTTGGGACTCGATCAGGAGTCTTACTTTCTCCTTCTTAATCTTCCTTTTATTCTTCTTCTTATTCACCTAATTACTAGTACTACAAATTTCAACAAGCGAAGAGGGAGAAAGGGGAGAAGACACATTTGGAAAAGAAGATGGAGGATTCACATGAGGTCGGTGTTCTTGTGAAGGAGAATTAACATCCAAGACACAAGGTGGGGTTGGAATCACCGAGTTAGAGAATAACCATATATATAATCCTATAGTAAATCTGAGAAGACTCAAAGTGTCCATGAGAGGAGGACCAACATTTCCAAATGAAGAAAAAACAAAAGGTTCCCCTTGAGAGGGGACCTCTTGGTTGGTAGTACCAAAAGGCATAGCCATAGCTATATAAAAAAACTATGTCTCTTTCTAAGACTTTTAACTGTACAAGCAACAACCTCTATTCAATATAAAGCAACAATCAAACATGTGAAAGGAGTGGGTAAAAAGTTAGGATCCTCACGAGATTGTCAAACCATCACAACTCGCTATATACCATAGGGTCCAATAGTATAGCATGACAAGGAGGATTGGGACCATACCCTTTCCTGAATACACAACTACCTGGATAGTACGTGTATAGTAATCTCCCCAAGTGATATTCTCAGTGTATTGTGATGAAAGGACGATCAAAGGGATTTGCTCAGTTGGTCACATGATCCCTAAAAGTGTCTCCCGATATACACAAGGTACATGGGAGCTCAAATTTGTAGTAGTGGTGTTTAATGCACAACCGTTCGAAAGGGTCCTTCCTATATACTACCGAGTATGTGAAGTACCTTTCAATATACCTCGAGGGTATGCGAAAGGTCGTTTGATATACCAGTAATATGTGGAAGAACCACATGATCCCTGGAACACATCTCTAACCTAACACATAAATTGATAAGGATTTTAAACTTAAACTAGCGCTTAATTTTATCTTGTATGGTTAGGTGACTGCATGGAAAGTGGGACCTGACTCAAAAACATGCAAGTATGAGTATGCAAGTCTTTTCTTTCAATGAAAACTATCTATGGAAATGAGAGAGATAATTTATTTTCCTGAAACAAAGATTAAAATATAAACACAATCTTTCAATCACCCTCACAATTCAATGCTCAAATTCTAAAGAACTCAAACCAAAACCAAAACATGCACACGAAAATGAAATGAAATTTTTCCAATTTCGATGAATACTATCTACAGAAAGGAGAAAGAGGTTTCAAGCAAAGCAACACATGTAAAATGCATTGCAAGAAACATAAACTCTCCTTTGAATGCAAAGATCATATAAATCAAAGAGACTGCAGAATATACTTTTCAAAATAACACTTCATTTTGATAAAAAAGTAAGCCAAAAACACTTAGAAATTATGTTTCAAATGCAAGATCTCAAAAATCAAATAGGGATTGAAACCATTCCTGGCACCATTAGCTTATAGGTGAGTACAAAGCGTTACTATATTAGCATCATGCTTTGTCAACAACAACAAAGTGATGGCATCGCTCTTTGTTCACTGGATAACTACGGTGTCATCGCCTTTTTCCTTAAGAGAAGGTGCAGTGACCGCTCTTTCAACACTACCTAGGTGCAATTGCCAATAGAGAGTTTGAAATAAAACACAAGGCGAAAAATAAAAATGTTAGAACTCAATTTTGGATCCAAATGACAATTAACAACAAGAATATGAAGCATAAGAGGTAGACCTAGCAATTTCAAACCCAATCTAGCTAATTTGCTAGTAGATCTGATTTATGATAAGAAATTGAAATTTGAATACAAGGCAAGAACCAAGAATAACCAAGAATTATGAGCTATCTCCCAAGTATGTTCGCCAATTTTGTTATCGAAAGCACTTAGCTAGTGCGAACAGAAGTTGTTTCCCTAACCTGAAACACTCGATACTAGAACAAAGCAGTCACAACATAAAAAAAACTTTCCCTAAGATCAAATAGATATCTTGAATAAAATAATCTTTTACCTCTCACAAGTTGTAAAAGGATGGTCTTTGGAGTGTTTGATATCTACAGATGTCCTTTAAGATACAAAACAAAACACACACTAGATCAGAGTAACAATCTAATCTACGATCTTATGTTAATGACCAAGGAATTCAACAATAAACACAGTGATTCAAACACAATAATGTTCATGGGAAAATAATCTTTATTTGCATTAATAAATGGAGAGAGAGAGAGAGCATACAACCTAAGCCTTGGTGTTGAGAAACCCTTCTCAAGTGAACCTTCCCTCAAATCCTCAAGCTTTCCTACCAATTGCTCACTGGTCTTGGCTGAATTTTCCTAGAGTGTAGATTCAATAACATAATCTTCCTCTCTTTACCCATGGGGGGTGAGCTAGTATTTAAAGCCATGGAAGAATAGAAAATGTTGAGCATTTCATGGGTGATATGGAGGGGAGGATCCTACAATGATGGATCTCGAGCTCTAGGTGGTCCTAAACCTTAGGGATGAGACTCCATGAATTCAAGGTTCGAGAAGCCTCTCAAAGATTCTATTTTTTCCTTTATAACTCAAGCATTGCTCTTTGTCCAAGGCAACAGAGTGTTACTAGGTGAGCACCGCACATTGTAAAAAGAGGGATAGTGGTGGCACCACTTACTGCTTAAGGCAAAAGAGAGTTACTAATATAGGTGTCACACCTTGATTACATGGAAAGTGCGGTGGTGTCCAAAAGTGTGAAATCATTGATCCTTTTCCATTTTTAACTTCAAAACTTGAGGATTTAAGGAAAAAACTAGTACTTTGATCTCATTACATGAGGTTGATGAGAGTTGTGTGTAACAAAATAAACTATAATATAAAAAAGTGCTTAATTAAATCAAATTAAAATTATTAAGTAAAACTATAAAAAAATAAAAATGAAATAATAAAATAAATAACAAAATCTAATACACACACATATTAGATTTAAAAGAAGAGATAAAGATAACTCGTCTAACTATCAAACCATTATGATTATCCCTCTTTTAGCCAAGCTATATGGTACTATTCTTGAAAAAAAGATTAGCATATGGCTAGAAAACGAAGGAAAACATGCTAAAGAATAATCAGGCTTTAGAAGTCATCATTGAACCATGAACCACCTTGTTACGCTTAATATCACCATGAAGGAGTGTCGTAACAATAAATCCAATATTTTTTGTTGTTTTGTGGAATGTAGAAAATCTTTTGATACAATGCCTATAAAGAACCTATGGAATGGAATGGAAGAGTTAAAGGTTCATTTGAGAGGAGGGATGTGACTATAAGGTTATATGAGAATTTCATTTCCGAATTCAAAACACAGAAGGATGGTCGCAAGATATTAATTGTAATATTGGAGTTAAGTAAGGATGTCCCCTCTCTCATACCATTTTCGACATTTACATTCATAAGCTAGAATATTTTCTAGAAGAAGTAGGTTGTGCTAGAATGATCTTAGTAGGAATAGTCATCATGCTTGTTCTCTATCTAGATGATATCGTTCTTATGGAAATTCTCCCTTGTGATCTTGAGAAGCATTCACAAATCCTCAAGGATTTTTGCACCAAAATAGGCATGACTATTAACACTGACAAAACGAAAGTCATGATTATCAAATCCAATAAAGGTACTTATCACAATTTTGCATATGAAAATAGAATCTTGGAGGAAGTAAATTCATATAAATATCTAGGAATTGACTTCCATCATAAGCTCAACCTGAACCATAGCATTGAGAAGAGGATAAATATGGAGTGGAAATCCTACTTCAGTCTTGAAAAAAATGTAAATCGACAAACCTTGTGATGTGGGACAAAAATAAATTCCTCTTTAATATGTTTGTCACTCCCGTTATCTTATATGGTTGTGAATCTTGGGGATGCAACATTTCTAGAGAATATTGGAGAAGAATCAAGAGCAAATCCAGTAGCAGTGTATTACTTACAATCTTAAAATTAAAAGAAACACACCATATCCTATTCTCTTGTTATAAGCAAGCCTCTCGTTCATTGAAAACATGGTAATGATTATATATCTAAAGTACAAGTGCAAATTAAACAATATAGAGGACCATCGACTTCCTAAAATTGCTCTTAATTCCATCTAAAACCACATGCGCCTCAAGTGGGGATGGCTTAAATATTCCATGACTTGGTTAAACTATTGGAAGATTGATGAAACTACCACTATGCAAACTATCGATACCATTAAAAACATTATTATTTCCAGGTTCAAAGAGAAAATATGGTGCAAGGAAGCTTTAGAGGTTAAAAGAAAGTTACGATATTATAAAGAGATCATTAAACCTAATCTTGAGGATCAAAATTATCTTTCTATTATAACGAGTTTAAAGGAAAGAAAAAAAATATTGTCAAGATTAGAACGAACTCTCATGATCTTCATAGTGAAACTAGGCATTGGACAATCCCTAAAACACCTTGGGGTGCAAATATTTTCCATCTATGCAAGTTTATGAACGTTAAAGATGAGAATAATTTTCTTGTAAAATGTCCTGCATACACCCATGTTAGATCCCAGTTCCAAAATCTTTGTTCTAGCATTGACATTTTAAACTTTCTAACTCCTCAAAACTATAGCGAGCTAGGGACACTCCTCTTTAGCTTTTTGAGCATAGGAACAATATTTTAAAACAAATCAAATAATCTTTATCTTACCTTTTCTCTTAAGTTCCAATAAACTAAATTTGGTTTTAGTGGACATTAAATACCATCGTCATTATATATATATAATGAAACATTAAATTGTAAAATCAAATTCTTAAGAAAAACAATAAAAAAAATTATAAATCAAAATACATTATATAAAATTTGAAGGAAAATAATAAAGGTGGATAGTAAAACAAATATAGATATATTCAAAAGTCAACTATAAAAAATATAAAATGAAATTAAAAGATAAAATATAAAATATAATTTTACATCACAATCTAATAAATAAATAATAAATAGGAGGAGAAGGAGGAGGGCGAGGGGGGGCAGGAGGAGGAGGAGGCATACTTGGTTGCTAACGTTGGCATTTGATTGGTATTGATAGTTTAGCCATCGTTTATGTTAAGGTTGTTAGGTTGCTTCTCAATTTCAATGACTTTTTAAAATTTCCTATTAAAGAAGTGATATTCAATGGCAATAATTTCATCATTCTCAATACAGATGTGATGTTTAGTCTTATCTAAATGTTCAACCAGGGCCGATGAGAGAGAGTGATTGTGCTTAATATCTCTAGCATGTTCGTGAAACTTGGTTTTGAAGGAACGACCAGTCTCTCCAATGTAAGGTTTACTGCAGGAACATGGAATCAAATAGATGCCTTTCTAATCAAAAGGATTAGTGGTATCACTAATCTAAGAGAGTTCTTAATGGTAGGAAGGGGATTGAAACTAGCAATAATGTTCTTCTTCTCCAAAACCATACTAGCTTGTCAGTTGCCCCTTGAATGTGGGGATGGATAGCTTTGGAAATCTCATATTTTGTATGAGACTTAATATTTGGACCTCGATTGGCCTTCTCAAAGGATATGATTCCTTCTTCCTTGGTGTAACCATTATCCTTGATACTCCAAGGAGGTGGTTCTTATCATCTTCCAAATGATCAACATCACAAACTCTCGGGGATCTTGTTGCCAGTGTTGAGAACACCACACTTTTGAGCAGAGTGATGGTGGAATTTGGCATGGAGATACTATTATGTGTGAGTTTGTTTTCTATAGATTTGGTGTGCCAACATCCATTCAACAATTTTGGTGATCCTAACATCTAAAAAAGTTAGGCTTCCATCAAATTCAACTTCCATAGTTAATTTAATGTGCTATGACTGGTTATTGAAGCGATCCTTGAATTTATCAAGGTTCTCATGACCATGAGACCAAATAACAAAGGTGTCATCTACAAACCAAACCCATATTACATTAATTGAAAAGAGATCATGAAAATTATCATATCAACCTCATTAAATAGACAATTAATGTCTCTTAGCCCAACTATTGAATAAACATACATTTCATCCTATGCCATCTTTAAGAAGAATACACATCAACGAAACATGATATGATGCTTCCTTATTGTCTTTATGTAACGTCCCCGACCCTCAGACTAGGAAAGAGGACGCTACTTTACACCAACATACGGGCATCTAGCCCCATGAACATGGACATACATATATATATAATGCTAAAGCATGATACTTAAAAACATAAAACATATTTCGAAACATAATCATTCATATACACAACGGAAGCAAAACATATCAATCAACATTCATGCATATACAGATCGACATTTAACATGTATATCATCATTCATCAATGGTAAATATGATTGCAGATGCAAGTTAGGCAAGAATACTTATCTTATAGAGAACTTGATCCGCAACCAGCTATGTCGCTGCAACGTTCCTCCCAACCATAGGCCAGCGTGCTCCTTAATCTCTCAGCAACACTGCCACCCCCGAGCCGGGCATGATCCCCCAAGGAATAAGGAGCTAGCAGGATTACACATAGGCAAGATAACAAGACATGCCAAGCTAACATAGTTGGGTTTGTCAGGAAAACAATGGATTAGCCAAGCCAACACAGTTGGGTTTATCAGGCCATCCAGGAGCTGGGAAAGGCCAAATTCTAAGTTGGTGAGCTCATTACGGAGCTAGGGACACCTACACCAGAACTAGCCTGAATTCTAAGACACCCACACACACCCAACACAAGGAATCATTCCCTTCTCTGCTACACAGTTCCTTGGGCCCTGACTTCCCTTCCAGTGCTATTTAGAGGTTGTGGAGAAGAAAGCCAGCCCTCTAGCTCGGTCTGTGTGGTTCCCAAACACACCAGGTTTATCAAGAAAACCAATCCCTCATCCCTACTCCCAACACAGTCCGAAGACCGACCACTGTATGCATGCAGTCAACCAGCAATTATCGCTTGGACAATGGAAAACGCTCCTGAGTCGTTCTTGGCCCTATCGTGGCCAAAACGACTCCCAAGCAACCTACAACAACCCCAAAACGTAACAGAAAACACAACCAACAAACATGGGGAAACAACAGCTCATTCAGAACAACTAAGCCACTGAAAAAGATTACATAGATCACAATGGGGAAGAAAAATAGAATTCCAACCTGTGCGTGAGGGAATTTTACACCAGACCCCGAATTCGGATGGAAAAATGCACCCCATACCACTCTATGGATAATATGAATGAAAGCCGAAACGGCTCCCCTCCTGGCTACGTGAGACCAAACAGAAAGAATCCTCTGTGTGAGGAACAAGACGTTCCCCTGCGTGAGGATGAGTGGTAATGGAGAATGACGAGTGGAAAGTGTGGGAGTTTTTTCAGCACCGTCGTGGAGAGAGTGGAATAATGGAGAGTTCCCCTTCCCCTGCCCAACGTGAGGTTCAATTTGCTGGTGGAGTGTGCATGTGGGTAAGGACTGACAATCCTGCCACACCCCACTCCCCAACAATAAATGCCTCAACTACTCAGTAGAACATTAAAGTGGTAGTTGGATAAGACAAGGGAAGATGATCAAATAAAAAAGAGTCGTGACACATGGCTTCCCCACCCCCCATGGCTTAAGGTTTAACATCCCCCCTCCTCCTTATCCTCATGAGAATCATGACCCTTCTCAATTTAGTTGCAGTGAACATAGCTGGTTGGGTTATTTAATTAAAATGCATAGCTTCATGATGCCACAACTTAATATGTATGCCGCATGCCCCGATATACCATTGGTGACAATTTCAATCTAAAACATAACATAACCAATCGATGGTGGGGCCTTGGCCTTTAGCTCCGCACCATGATTATTTACAATATATGTATCATGTATATTTAATGCATCAGGGTCAAAACTGGGGTGTTACATTCCCCTCCCCCTTAAATAGCACTGTCTTCAGTGCTTTACAAAATTTAAACAAAATGCTACACTGGTACTTCATTAGTGTTCCACAGAATTGAACAAAAATGGATGTGCCAATCACATGGCATCCTCCAGCTCCCACGTAGCCTCTTCAGGTCTGTAATGCTCCCATTGCACCTTTACCTGCACTATGGCTTGATTCCGGAGCATTGTGACCTTCCTATCGAGGATGCGCATTGGCTCAATTTGGAACTCTCCCTTGGGGTTCCACCTAAATCACATCCCAATTTATCACATGGTTAGGATCATGTACATATTTCTTAAGCAAAGAAACATGAAAAACATTATGAGCTCTAGTACTAGCAGGTGATGCAAGTCTACATGCAACTAGCCCTATTTTTTGAAGCACTTCAAATGGCCCACAATATCTCAGTGACAGCTTGGCACAACTTCCAAGCTTCAAGGAACTCTTCTTTTCTTTCACTCTGAGGTAAACATGATCCCCAACACTGAATTCTTTGTTCATCCTATGCTTATCTGCATAGCTTTTCTGTCTGTCCTGTGCTGCTTTCAGGTTCTGTCTGATCTTTACAACCTCTTGCTCCATTTCCTTGAGCAATTATGGTCCAAGCACAACCCTGTTCACTGGGTTATCCCAAGTCACTGGTGTCCTACACCTTCTTCCATACAAAGCTTCATACGGACTCATCCCCAAGGATGCCTACTGTCCATTGTTATAAGCAAACTCTACCAAGTGTAAGTAATCTTCCCACTTGGTCAGTTTGTCCATCACATACATGCGAAGCATATCTTCAAGCACCTGATTAACTCTCTCTGTTTGTACATCTGTTTGAGGATGGTAGGGAGTGCTGAAGTTTAGCTTTGTACCCAAATATGCAAACAACCCCTTCCAAAAGTTGGAAGTAAACTTGACATCTCTGTCAGAGACTATTGCCTTTGGAAATCCATGCAATTTGAAAATATCCTTCATGAATATCTTTGCAATGTCATCAGTCTTATGCGTAGATTTAGCCAGTATAAAATGTGCTTCCTTTGTCAACTTTTCTACCACAATCATGATGGAATCATGTTGTCTCCAAGTCATCGGCAATCCTGTGATAAAATCCATGGAAATAACTTCCCATTTCCATTCCAGAACTGGTAAAGGCTGCAACAAGCCTGCTTCATGTCGACTTTCAACCTTTACTTGTTGACATTTCATGCACCTTGAAATGTATTCAGCCATATCCTTTTTCATCCCTGGCCAAAAGAACTGCTTTCTAGCTATAGCAATTGTCTTTTGATATCCTAGGTGACCAGAATACGGAGCTTGATGGATTTCGTCCATAACAACTCTCCTCAAATATGCTACATTCGGAATATAAATTCTGCCTTTATAAGTAAGAAGTCCATCTTCTTCCAATTTATATCCTTCATACCTCTTCTCAAGACTTTGTTGCTGCAATTTGTCTTTTACCTGCTCATACAATTCATCTCCGGCAACATGATTAACAATCTGTTGCCTCAAATCTGATTGGAAAATACTAAGAGATGCCACATGCATTTCATGTACCTTCCTGCTGAGTGCATCAGCTACCTTGTTTTCTTTTCCTTTTATGTGCTTGATTTCAAAATCAAACTCACAAAACAATTCCAGTCATCTCGCTTGCCTAGCATTCAGAGTAGGCTGATCAAACAAATACTTCAGACCACAGTGGTCTGTCCTGAGCTCAAATCTTCTACCCATCAAGTAATGTCTCCACATCTTGAGAGCATGTACTATGGCTGCAAGCTCTAAATCATGAGTGGCATAGTTATTCTCATGCTCCTTCATCTTTCTCGACTCATAACATATCACGTGGTTGTCCTGCGTAAGGACTCCTCCAAGCCCTTGTCTGCATGCATCGGTACATACCACAAAATCCTTTTCTGGATCTGCGACTTTTAAGACTGGTGCACTGGTGAGAAGATTCTTCAACCGCTGGAAGCTTTCTTCACACTTCGAATTCCATTCAAATTTTATCCCCTTCTTTTGCAAAGAAGTGATGGCATGTGCAACCTTGGAAAATCCCTCACTGAATCTCTTGTAGTATCCTGCAAGTCCCATAAAAGATCTTACATCCGTCACATTTCTTGGAGTAGGCCAATTCATAATGGCTTCAATCTTCTTAGGGTCTACTGATATACCCTCTTTTGAGATAATGTGACCCAAATACTAAACTCTATCTCTGTAGAAGTCACGCTTGCTCAGTTTTGCATACATCTGATGTTCCCTGAGCAATTGCAATGTTAATCTCAAATGCTCTTCATTCTCTTCCTCATTCTTAGAATAAACAAGAATGTCATCAAGGAAAACAATAACAAACTTGTCCAAATACTTGCTAAAGACACTGTTCATAAGGCACATAAATGTAGCTGGTGCATTTGTAAGACCAAATGGTACCACTACAAACTCATAATGTCCATACATTGTCTTGAAGGCTGTCTTATGAATGTCTTCATCCTTGATTCTCACATCATGGTAACCAGACCTTAAGTCAATCTTGGAAAATACCTTTGCTCCTCTCATTTGATCAAAGAGGTCATCAATCCTAGGCAAAGGATATTTATTCTTCACAATAACCTTGTTCAACTGTCTGTAATCAATGCATAACCTGAGTGTACCTTCTTTCTTCTTCACAAACAGAACCGGTGCTCCCCAAGGAGACACACTCAGTCGGATATACTTCTTTTCCAACAATTATTGTAGTTGCATCTTCAATTCTAGCATCTCTGGTGTACTCATCCTGTAGGGTGTCTTAGACACTGGTGCTTCTCCTGGTACAAGTTCAATGGTGAAATCAATGTCCCTCTTTGGAGGAAGTCCTGGAATCTCATCAGGAAATACATCCTTGAATTCCTGTAACACCTGATAGTCCTCCAACCTAGGAGTTTCAACTCCCGTTGGTTCTAGAATATGAGCTGCATACAACTGGCAACCTTTCCTACAGAACTTCTTCAACTGCATTGTTGAAACCTTCCTTACTGAAATTACCTTCGGAATACCTTTCACTACTACTGGGTTTCCTTCCTCAACTGTGCATTCAAAAGTCTTGTTATAACAGTCAAGCTTCACTCGGTGAGCTTCTAACCAATCCATTCCAATGAGAACATCATAGGAACCTAGCGGTAGAACATTCAGATCTACACAAGTGATCAATCCATTCATAACCAATGGACATTTATCTACCACTTCACTGACCTTTCTCTTAGTCCCCATGGCCAGCTGAACTAGCCAAGGTTTCCTATGCTTGTCCTTCTTAAAAGCACAAATATCCACTATTCTAGGAGTAATGTAACTGTGAGTAGAACCGGGGTCAATCAAAATAGAAATAGATTGTTCAACAATATTACCTGCAACTTCAACCACAGCTGACTGGTGATCTGCCTGGCGGTCCTCCAGTGCTGCATAAATTCTAGGGACTGCCCTTGCTACTTGACCCACTATTTCTACTTCTTGAATGTTATAAGCTGGCCTTGCACTCTCATTCTCGAGTGGGAAAGTCCTGCGCATGTGGGGACCTCCATATCTCCAACATTGAAGTGGTCCCCTATTATGTGGTGGATCTTTAGGCTTTCCACCTATCACTCCAACTAGATTACTCGCAGCTTGGGATGGCTATTTCTGTTGATTCCTGAATCTAGAAGGTTTGAAACCTTTCTTCCTTTGGTCAAAATTTTCATTCTTCTTGTCCTTCCATGCCTCATGGTAATCAGGTTTACCTTTTCTTTGCTCATAGCAATACTTGGCATTCCTTATGGCTTCTTCAAGAGTTCTCGGTTCATAAAACTCAATTCTATCTCTGTAAGACTGGGGCAATCCACTCAGAAACCGTTGGACCTTCACTTTTTCACCTTTGATGTACCAGACATACCTCAACAATTCCAAAAACTTATTTGCATATTCATCCATGGTTTGTTGTTCCAATATCAGCTCATGGAACTCCTTAATCTTATCATCATAATACCTGTCAGAGAGGTATTTCTGCTTGAAATATTTCTTGAACTGTTTCCACTTCAGTTTCCTTTCATTGATCCTCCTTACTTGCTTGAAGTGTTCCCATCGAATGGATTCTCTTCCATTCAGATTGAATATGGAAACTCTTGCTTTCATGTTTCCCGAGTAATCCTGCACTTGAAAGTACTTATTTATCCCAAGAAGCCAAGCTTTGGCCTCATGTCCAGTCTTTATCTCACCATCAAATGTAGGA
Organism: Pseudotsuga menziesii; assembly: GCA_001517045.1. Taxonomy (NCBI): domain Eukaryota; kingdom Viridiplantae; phylum Streptophyta; class Pinopsida; order Pinales; family Pinaceae; genus Pseudotsuga; species Pseudotsuga menziesii. The sequence goes on from LPNX010103842.1 coordinate 55,131, forward strand.
GGTTTAGCTTTATTAAATTCATCTCGAGAGCGATCCCTATGGCGTCTTCTTCTTTTCCTTTTGGGAGAAGATGAACTTGTATCTCCACTGGATCCTTCAGAATCAGACGATCCACTAGAAGTCCTTCTCCTCCTCCTAGTACTACTCTTATTGCCTTCTGGTCTTGCTGTTCCTCATCCAGAGTCTATCTTCCTTTGAAAATCTGTCAAACTTTGTAACATAGAAGCATTCAACTGATGCTGTTCTTCCTGGGCTTCAACCAAGCTTCTCATGGTGGCTGCAACCTCTCACGGTGTCTCTTGGAATCTCCTTCTATTAGACTCTATGTCATCATTTTTATTACGGTCATTTTCTCCCATGGCATCTCTTGCATGCTTGTAGGAATCCCGAGCATCATACCCATCATGGGTTCTCATGACTGAACCACCCCTTGATTTACCACACTGTTCTACCTAGAATACTGCTCTTGGAGGTGTCTATAATTCTGCAAATGTGTTAGTAGCAAACTGTTAGATGCATATCATCAATATAAATCAAAACTACTTACCTTCCTCTTCTGGAATTTCATAAAACAACAATTTTGCTTAAAACACAAAATTTTCCTCTCTCTCGTGTTCAGCCCTGTAATCCACCGACAATCCTCTGAAATCTGCAAAAACAGTTGGAATTTGCTGAGAAAATTTCCACTTTGAAATACCCAAAATTTCCTTCTCTTCATCGGGTCTCTTACACACTAATTTTCCGGCGTTCGGCAGGAAAATCGCCCAAATTTCCGATCTGCATCGGCGACGTTAAGGACTGTTCACCTATTTTCTTCTGCTGTATCAGATCTGCATCCAACCTCCTTAACCTAATTGGCGATGAAACCAGTTTATGCGTTGCATTGGCAGTCGGGCGTCTTGTGCATCAGGTAGCTAGTCGTCTCAGCTTTCGCAATGACGACCAATAAATATTTTGTGTCTTCCGCGGCCACAAGCCTATTGGCCGTCGAAAGAACTAACCTCTGCACAATGGCGATCCAAGTCACTACATTTCCTGTCATTGCGGCGATCCAAACGACAACTTACCTCTGATGTGTCGGCGATTGGCTACATTATTGCATCGACGGTTAGTTTCCTAGGCAGCCGCAACGGCGGAAAGCGATCTCACTGCGAGTTCCATGGACACTATCGCCTGTCAGACCTACTAACCATCGGGTGGGTAGTTCCTTAGACTGCCACAATGGTGGGTCCTCAAACCTTTTAATTTTCTCGATCAACGGTCTGATCCTTAATAACTTTCTGACGACCTTATACTTAAACAAAATTTTCAAATTTTCTTCTCATCGGCTGTCGGAAGCATAATCACTATGGCATCGAAAAATGAAGTCTCTACCCGTCGGAAGGATAGCCCACTAGCCAGCCACAATGACAGACGCACGAACAACTAAACTTTTTCGACGTTCATTAGCGGTCCGATCTTCTAATGTCTTCTGATGACGTCCGTCGACGACTTCATCAACTAACTTCTGCTGGTCGCCTATAGGTTTCAACACTTAGACAAATTTTTGAAATTTTCTTGTCGATGTGTCGGCTAATTTATCCTCTAGATTTCGCCAATCCGTCTAATCTAACCTTCGCTGAATTCCTCTTTCCTCCGCCGACATCAAAAATCAATATCGAGTGTTCCTTCAACTATATTGAGCCGACATTTCGGCGGTCTTTGGCTGATATCCGCCGAAACTATGGCTCCCACTTTGACTAAGTTTCGCCGATGAACACTTAGAAAATTCTTTCTCCGCTACCACGTCGACTGCACGATCAGCTAATTCTTGTTGATGCGTCGGCTCAGACATCTTCCACATATTTTCGATCAAATCGAGTAAGATTCGCGGCCAAGTCTGTATCGGACGGCCTTTCAACTAGTTACTTGCTGCATCGGAAGTGCTCCCCACTGAGTCTTCCGATGCGCTGACGGTCTGTCCCTTAGAAAATTTTTCTTCAACAAAATTTTCTATTATTCACAGATTTATTCCTGCTGCGCTCTGGCAGCCTGCCTCTGCTAACTGGCCTTTAATGGCCCATTCAGGCCCATGCTGCAACCAGGGCTCTGATACCATACTGTAACATCCCCGACCCTCCGACCAGGCAAGAGGACGCTACTTTACACCAACATACGAGCATCTAGCCCCATGAACGTGGACATACATATATATATATAATGCTGAAGCATGATACTTAAAAACATAAAACATATTTCAAAACATAATGATTCATATACACAACAGAAGCAAAACATATCAATCAGCATTCATGCATATACATATCGACATTTAACGTGTATATCATCATTCATCAATGGTAAATATGATTGCAGACGCAAGTTAGGCAAGAATACTTATCTTATAGAGAACTTGATCCGCAACCAGCTATGTCACTGCAACATTACTCCCAACCATAGGCCAGCGTGCTCCTTAATCTTTCAGCAACGCTGCCACCCCCGAGCCGAGCATGATCCCCCAAGGAATAAGGAACTAACAAGCTTACACATAGCCAAGATAACAAGACATGCCAAGCCAACACAGTTGGGTTTGTCAGGCAAACAATGGATCAGCCAAGCCAACACAGTTGGGTTTATTAGGCCATCCAGGAGCTGGGAAAGGCCAAATGCTAAGCTGGTGAGATCATTACGGAGCTAGGGACACCTACACCAGAACTAGCCTGACTTCTAAGACACCCACACACACCCAACACAAGGAATTAGTCCCTTCTCTGCTACACAGTCCCTCGGGGCTTGACTTCCCTTCCAGTGCTATTCTGGGGTTGTGGAGAAGAAAGCCATCCCTCTAGCTCAGTCTGTGTGGTTCCTGAACACACCAGGTTTATCAAGCAAACCAAGCTCTCATCCCTACTCCCAACACAGTCCAAAGACCAACCACTGCATGCATGCAGTCAACCAACAATTACCGCTTGAACAAGGGACAACGACTCCTCAGTCGTTCTTGGCCCTATCGTGGCCAAAATGACTCCCCAGCAACCTACAACAACCCCAAAACGTAACAGCAAACACAGCCAACAAACGTGGGGAAACAACAGCCTGTTCGGAACAACGAAGCCACCGAAAAAGCTTACACAGATCACAATGGGGAAGAAAAAAAAATTCCAACCTGTGTGTGAGGGAAGTTTAAACTAGACCCCAAAATTCGGATGGAAAAACTCACCCGATACCACTCTGTGGAGAATATGAATGACAGTCGAAATGGCTCCCCTCCTGGCTATGTGAGACCGAACAGAAAGAATCCTCTGCGTGAGGAACAGGACGTCCCCCTGCGTGAGGATGAGGGATAATGGAGAATGGCGAGTGGAAAGTGCGGGAGTGTTTTTCAACACCATCGTGGAGAGAGTGGAATAATGGAGAGTTCCCCTTCCTCTGCCCAACTTGAGGTTCAATTTGCTGGTGGAGTGTGCGTGTGAGTAAGGACTGACAATCCTGCCACATCCCACTCCCCAACAATAACTGCCTCAACTACTCAGCAAAACATTAAAGTGGTAGTTGGATAAGACAAGGGAAGATGATCAAATAAAAAAGAGTGGTGACACATGGCTTCCCCCCCCCCCCCATGGCTTAAGGTTTAACATTCCCCCTCCTCCTTATCCTCATGAGAATCATGCCCCTTCTCAATTTAGTTGCAGTGAACATAGTTGGTTGGGTTATTTAATTAAAATGCATAGCTACATGATGCCACAACTTAATATGTATGCCGCATGCCTCGATATACCACCGGTGACAATTTCAATCCGAAACATAACATAACCAATCGATGGTGGGGCCTTGGCCTTTAGCTCCGCACCATGATTATTTACAATATATGTATCATGTATATTTAATGCATCGAGGTCAAAATCGGGGTGTTACACTTTACAAATTTAAAAATACAACCTTTACAATTCAATATGTTTTGCATATCTAATATTTTCTTTTGGGATTATATATGGGCCTATATTGTGGCTTTGCAACCCAGGTTTGTCCACATAATGGTAGACATATTTTTTTAATTAATGGCTATTGGATTTTATTAAAATGAGGTGTAGCCAAATTCATACAACAATTTACAAAATAAAAAAAATTATGTCTTTAGATTTTAAGAAGAATTGGAATCATGGAAAAGTTTAGGGGCAAAGTTTAGCCCATGGGCTATTTTTTAGCCTTTTTCCCAAAATAAAGATTCGCCAATTTGCCTTTTTTTCAAAACTTATTCGCCCAAATTCCATGGGGTACATTTTTTTCCTCTAAAATTTGTCAGAATTGTCCAAAAACTATATAAATTACTTAGAAGATAGCATATTTTTACGGAAAAATCGCCAACATTTTATGGTTGCAAATTCAAGAATTAGTAAGATTCACCAAGGTTTCTACACTTTGAAAAAAAATTGGATCCTTAAAATTTTCCCTGATTGGAACTTGTCCATGATAATCTTGGTTATACAATATTAAGAACATGTACTTAAAATGCTAGATATATATTGTCGAACAAGCCAATGCAGTAAGCTATATAAGTAGAAAGAGTAAATTTATCTCTCTTTATGGGTATTAACAACATATTCCATGTAAATTGTGTTAAGGTTTGTCGTTACACCCAAACCCACAGATATTGGTAAACTTCCAAACCAACCAAATAATCTTGAGTGGGTGGTTAGTCCCATGTTCCCAGGGTGGCGATTAGTCCACAATATCGATTCCTAAAGATGCGACGGTTAGTTTAACACCCCCCCTCCAACATAACTTAGGGGAATTGAACCTGGGCCAAAGCTCTGATACCATGTTAAGGTTTGTTGTTACACCAAAACCCATAGATATTGGTAAACTTCCAAACCAACCCGATCACCTTGAGTGGGTGGTTAGTCCTCTATTCCCAGGGTGGCAGTTAGTCCAACAAATTAAAGGGTGGAAAATGCTAGGCTTAATTTTTTTTTATGTATTCTTAATTTCCCTTATGTATAAGATGATGAAAGATGAATAATTTAAACACTTCTAAGTGTGCATTGCCTATTTAAAAGCCACTGCACAAGACAAACCAAGAATGCACATTGTTGTGGGCAAGCTTCCAAAGTTTAACAACGAATGCATGCAAATTTTAATATTTAAAAGCCACTGCACAAGACAAACAAGGAATGCACATTGTTGTGGGCAAGCTTCCAAAGTTTAACAACGAATGCATGCAAATTTTAATGAAGGAGAGTGTGGACATTGTTATACAATATCCACAAAAGTCCAAACAAAAACCAATATTTACTCAAGGAGAAAAATAGTGTTGTGGGTAATGTGAACAGACCACACATTTTTCCATAGCTATTTTGCAAGGTGCATACAACATGTAGGCCCTACTTTCTTTTCAAACAATCTTTTCTGATTTTAAGTTTGTCTTGAGAAGTTGTATTCAATTGAAACCATCACATTAGGCTTTATTTGTTTAATAATTAGCTTCACTATTCTTTTTCCTCTCGCCTATATTTTCGAATAAAAATGCCATGTCATATGGAGTTAATTAGAAGTGCCATGTGTATTTCAGTTTCCATTCCATCATGATTTGCTAACTGTGAATAAATGCCCAAATTGTGTTAATGTGAAAGCGGGGATAGCTCAGTTGGGAGAGCGTCAGACTGAAGATCTGGTCGCGTGTTCTATCCACGCTCACCGCATTTTATGCTCATCACACTTTCATGAACTTTTCATTATTACTTTCATATGCCGCACCGGAGAGTTTTGTACCGCCCATGATTTTATCATTGCCGACTTTTCCCTTCATTATTTTCCTGTTTTCCGGCGGTCGTAATAAAAAATCACATTACCCGGCACCAAAGGGCTTTGTTCCGCCCATGATTTTATCATTTCCCGAGTTACCCTTCATCTTTTTTCCTATTTTCCGGCCGTTTATAAGTTAAAAGAAATAAAATCATTAAAGTGAAATTGTTTTTTTGTTTTGGTTTTTTTGAATGTCATTAACTTGTGAGATTAGTTCTTAATTTTTGTCTTTCGTTTAAGAATTTATGATCTCGAGGTATTTAAGCCGTCAAAATTACTTTGAGTTTTATTTGGCCTAGGCTCCGCTAACTCTTAGCATGGCTGGATTTTTTTATGTTCTTTCCACCACGATGGAGTTTCAAACTTTGAAATGCTCAGCAACACCTTTTGAATATAAACCTAGCTAATAAAAGAAGACTTAAAATTTGAAGAACATGATCCGCTTATATACACACAAATCACAAGATTAGCTCATACAATCTTTTTTTAGATACAACTACAATCATAACTTCATATTAAAGCAAAACCATTCTGATCATGGGTTAAACTCATACCTAATTTGATCATAAATGAAAGATGAATCACAATTAATTAAAACAACAAGATTCGCAACAAAGCATTCCATGGTGCAACGGTACCGTATTGACTCCAAATTAAAAGGCCGCAGGTTTGATTAATATTTGGTTTAAATAATTTTCTCAATAATTAATTTTAGAGGTAAAGTGAGAAAGGTGTAAAGTGAGAGAGGTATGCATCTTAGAAAATTTTTCAACATAAATATATATTTGGATTGGACATAAATTTTAAGTATGTATGTTTTTCTAAACAATGTTTTTTTTAAATGGTTATAAATTTTTTGTATATTAATATAGTGAATTTGGAAAACATAAACCAAAATTTATTTTAATACACATTAATCATCATCATCATCATTTCATTTTAAAAGAAAATTACTTTTTACACTTAAACACTTAAACTTGTTGAAATACAATCATGTATTTCAAGCATGTATTTAAAACATTTCAACATACACAATCGGACATTATTTATCTTCTCTACCTATCTCTTCACTTTTGTTAAAAATTTAGTGTAACATGCCTTTGTTGTTGTTTGGACTTTATTTGTCAGAGGTTTAAAACCGGGTCGAGAAGCCTTGCAATTTCTCAATCTAAAGACATGGTTGGATTTCCCTTGCTGTCCCTATTCATGGTTTATATTTTAAACACATCCATATATCATCTGAAAACCATAAAAATTGATGGGTAATTTTTTTTTCAAATTCCTATTTTATCTTTTCAATCTCTAACACTCAATAAAAAGGCAATATTTATCATTTTAAATGTTTATTCCAAATAACTAAAAATCATACATTTTAAACTTTTAAATAGGTATGCTTTTTTATTATTGAATCTAAGCATTTAAATATAAAAAAATGATTTATTTTAATAAAATAATATATTTTTTAATTTATCTAACAAAAATATCAAAACAAATTTTTCATATATATAATGATGATGGTTAACGTCTATCGAGATTAAATGTGTTATATCGAACCAAATTAATTGTGTGTGAGGGGTGTTCATGGCCCTAGAACTTGCTATGTACACAGATATAGCCAAAGTGCCCACCCAATGAGGCCTCACCCTGTTAGCATTATTTCGATATCTATCCCGAAGGACTCAAAAAATTGAACCTCCGATCTTGACATTGTATCGTATATATGTATATGTATATTTATAGGTCTATATGCATATGGAAATAAATAATGACTTGAGTTATGTTAATACCACTACCACTTAAAAAATAGTTTTAGTAATACTATGAGTGCAAATTGATTTATGATAATAATAATATAATTTTAAGGTCATGACCAAGTTAGACACTAATTTGGTTTATGAGATCCCCTTGTTTGTAAGACAAGAGACCCCTTCCGTGCAACGATTCAACTACTAAAGTATATAAATGTGTACATATCCTATCCCCTCCATATTTAAACTTATGACCTCCTAAAAAGAAACATAAATTCTTAACCATTAGGCACACTCCAAGTATATGAACAATTTTATTATCATTGATTTTAATAATAAAAACAATTATTTCCATGTTAAAAGTGCAATGCATTCTTTATGTTGAGAAACTCAACTTTAAATTAAATTTAAAATATGAATTAAATGACTTTTGAGTTAGCTATTTTTTATAATGATGATGATCGTTATTAACGTTTAATTGGACCAATTTTGATATATCGGACCTTAAAAATGAAAAGAATCACTTGGTTTTCTTTAGAATTTTAATTTTCTGCTCAAAAGCTTTAAGATAAGCATTCCTCGATCATCATAGTTATGATGAGTTAAATGGTAGGAATGATAGTATTGTAGCAAATGTTTTGAAATTGTGATCTAATGTGGGTGTATGTAGAACATTCTAAGAGAAATTGATTTTCATCTTCAACCCTTTTAGTGTCACAAAGATAAAAAAAAAATTTCATCCCAATATGTTTGGGAATTGTCAACCACACTGTTTCACTATGGAGTTCGTGAACATTTGTTATTACTTTAACAAAGTTGGTTTTCTCTTTTACACTAGTTAAAAACAAAGAGATACCTTTGATCTTCTAAATTAGGGTTGATCACCTCCTTACAATATCTTTTCTTATCTTCTAATTCTTCATCGCACCATGAATTCTCCTTAAATTTACATGTAATAATATTTTTAATATTATCACTATTACACAAACTGACTTCTTTCTCAACTCTCCAATGATTTAACAAAGAATTGTCATATTTGTACCATCATCTCTTAAGTTGCAAGTGATATTGACTAGAGTTTGTATTAATCTTAGGAAGCTTCTTGTATCCCATGTTGTTTATCTTGCTCTTGCACAATAAATACCTAGTCATAACCATGTTCTAAATGAGGGAAAGACTCATTTCTATGAGAAGGATACGATAGGGTTTATTTCATTTAGTTTTGAGATTATGTTATAAAACACGTTTTAAATTTTCTCTATCCTTATTCACAATTTTCTAGAGATGTTGTAACCCCAAAATTCATATCCATGCAATGCAATAATAGTAAGGAGGGTCCCAAAAAGAAGTTTCTTCTTATCCAAAAACCAAAGGTTTGTTGATGTAAAATTGGTTTCAAGTCCATAATAAACTTTCCACCATTTATTTAACTTTAGAGTTATAAAGTAAATAAAAAATAAAATTTACATTTGTTAATACTTTTAAAATTTTCCAAAAATATTCCCTCTTGCAAAGGGTTGTAACAAATTTGCAAGGGTGAAGGTCTAATGAGGGAGTTACGACTTGCACGCTCCCAAACAATTAATGGGAAATGAGCCACAACTTTCCTTCATGGTATTCATGTAATTGATCTTAATTGATGTGAGTATTTGTAGGCACAAACAGTTACATTCAACAATTATTTAATGTAGTATCCATTTATAAGATTTATGGTGCAATTTTTTTAGTGGCCTTTTATGTAGTTCATGTTATATGTGTATTTTAATGATCTCTTCTTCTAAATATGGAAAAATCTGGCATAATTAAGTTGTTAAGCTAGTAGTGAGGACAATCATTACTAGATGTTATTTATAAATGCGAGTTGATTCATGATTGCTCTTCAAGGAAAACCACACCACTTAAATAACTTATATGTGATTCATAAGTGGATAGATTTCCACTCGTGCTAAATGCCTCTAAATCTTGAGTCATTAACATATTTCTTTACATATAAAGAAAATAAGCTCTTAACCAATAAAAAATAATAGATCTTACTCCAAAACCATACAATAGTCTTTTCATACGTCATTTAACATTTTATACATATATTTTTATGTAAATATCCATACATATATTTTGTTATTTTTTTATCTCTTTTACTTATCTCGAATTTAAATATACAAAGTTTACTTACACTTTACCAACAATAGTATTTACTAATTTCACTATCATTTTTTTCAAACTTTAATCGATAGTATCATATCGATATTTTAAACTCATGTTTGGTAAAAAAATGTTTAATAATATTATAAAATAAAAAATTATAATAATATTATAAAATAAATTAGTAATTAGTTAGATTCAATATTGTGAGTATTTTATTTTATTTTATGTAATTTGATTTCAAAGTTTTAGTGATATTCACAACTCACACCACCAATACAAATATTGCATATTCCACAATTTATAATGTGAGTGAATCAAATTCTCTAACAATTGGTTGCAAAATTTATCTCTAATATTACATATTTCACAATGTATAGTGTCACTGAATCAAATTCTCAACATCTATGTCTGTTTCCTTCTTTCGTGTTTGAAAGGTTTAAGAAAAGAGTTGTGTGGAGAATGAGATGAGAATCAACCTCTTCTTAACGGCTTAGAATTAGGTCATGACAAATGAAATCGGTTTATTAATTTATTGTTTTCTCGTCTCAATGTTTATGATTTAAAATTAAAAGTACCACCGACTTTAACAATACCCCAAGCCTATATATCTATTGCACATTTTTTAATATGTTTGAAATATTGAATGCTGTGGTACCATAGATCTTTATTGCAAGCACTTTATTTTATTTTGCCTATAACATTGGATTCATATGTAAGATTTACTTTGCATAGATACCTATTTTTATGTCAACATAAATCTATCTTAACTTTGGATTTATCATATATTGATACATATCAAAATTTTTAAGGTGTGTAAAAACTTGAGGACAAGTTTGTATCTTGAGGGATTTGATTCCTATTGTGGGAAATAATGCATGAGAGTGCTTTCCACTTTGGAATGGGGCTAGGCCTTGTAGGCTGCGGCAAGGCCTCAGTATTTGGAGCCCAATTTTTGTTGTTGATGGGATGACCCCAAGTGGTCCTACAATAGATTGTTAGAGGGAAATAAAATGATAACAAAACTTAAACAAAATAGTGAAAGGGGGAGAGGATGCAAACTCCAACAATCAATATGAGCCAAACCACTTGTATATTGCCCAATGGTCAAACTAATACAACACCTTGGAGATGTGAGCTCCAAATGGAGGCAAACACTCTTCCTAAGGGATGTCTTTCTTGTCCAACAAATGCTTGAAGTGTGGTTAATGAACCAATGTGTGAGAAGAGAACTTGCCCCTTGAGGGAAGGAGGGAAGGGAGCTTTGGAAATGCTTGGCAATAGGGAAGAGGTGAGCTAAAGAAAAACTCAATCACAATTCCAACAACATAACTTTGCTCTTGAATCTTCTTCCAATGAGCATGCCCATGGCCTTCTTTTATAGGTTAAGAGGTGGCCAAGAAATTACAAGATCATAGTGTGAACCCATTAATTCATTTTGGCTCCAAAGTACACCAAGTGACCATTTAAGGCAACCAAGTGTGTGAGAGGCCAAATTCAAATTCAAATGGGTAATTGGATCTTTCATGATCCATCAATGCATTGTTGGTATGTGATATCCCTCCGTTTGTGTTAGACCCGTGGATCTCAAAGGAATTTCCATGTAGCAACGTGGGTTTTGTTCTAGAGGTATGTGTTGTAGCACGAGTAACTAGAGTTTAACCCATGTGGTTGTGTCTTTTGACTATTTTGGGGCCATCTTGGGATTATTCTGCTCATTAGACCTTGTGAAGGTGTCTTCGGTTGGGTGCATGTTGTATGTTGATGACGCTTTATCATGTGAATCGCGAAATTGTCATAGGTGTGCGATTTTTTCACGATAACAGATGGCCCTTAATGTATGAGGTTTAGAGGGTACTGTAGAGTCAATAATGCATCATTGTTTCTTTTGTACTTTCTCTGTTGATTATTCAAACTATGTGAACAAGAGTGATCTTCCCAAAGGGGAAGGTTTTCCAATGTGTTTTATTTATACAACCGAGGTGGGAATTCCCATAGTTGTGAAAAGGTGCCATAATGGCTACAAAATAAAGAGATTGAGGGATCTCTCATACACGGTTATGGGCATGGAAGAGGGTAGCCTCAAACCCAACAAGAGTAAATGAATCTGGGACTAGTGTAATGGTGTTGAAGAAGTGAAATTGTTAAGAATATGAAGAATCCCACAGGGGTGGGTGTTCGGAATGAGTGTGAAGTCAAGGAGACTGTACTGTACCATAGCTACTACACCTATCGCTTTCCAATGTGAAAATTGATACCTTACGAATGTAGGACCCCCGTAATGTGAATTGATGATTTCTACTAAGTTAAGGAGCATTAATGACTCTCCATACTTAGTTCAAGGTTATCCATTATAGTGATTGAAAGGAATCCCAAGATACAATTATTACTACTTCAACTCTTAGAGTATGAGGTTTTGAGTTGATGAGTGCTGAAGAACCCTGACAAGACAAGGGTCTTGTCTAATGAACCAAGATCATCTTGTAACTAAGTGTGACTAAATGACCAGACACAAGATTGGTTGATAAGCATGGGCCTCATACTTCCTTTTATCAATGATAGACTGGGAGAAGGGCTGATGGTATCATACTTCAATTGAGGATGTGACAAAGTGAAAAAAACTACAGATGAAGGCTTTGTGAGGGACACAATAGTTGAGAGAGTGGGAAGTGATAAAGATGTGACAATGAGATACCGATAGACTGTTGGCGTCATTGATCAAAGGCGACCCAGGGATTTTTTCCAAAAGAATGATTGGTTCCCATGTGGGAATGCAATTGGGAAGTGTTTGTACATAAAGAATTATGGGTGGGGTCCCCACGGTTTTGGGCTTGGTGGGGAACCAATTTGATGATGGGTGGGACTCCCATAGTTTTTGGTGGGTTGTGGAGTCAATTTGATGATGGGATAGATTCGCACAGTTTTGAGTGTATCGGGGAACTGTTTCTAAGATGAAGTGAGGGGGATGTTTTGCAAACATGAATATGGGTTCCCCATGTATCAATTCCATGCAAATTGTTCATGCAAGAATAATTGAATGGAATTGGTGATCGCTAAGGGAGGGTGTTAAGAAACCGTGTCAACCCTCCTCTTTATTTTGTTATTATATTTTGACCTTCCTGCTGACCTTCCTGTTGACCTTCCTTCTCAAGATGACCAACCAAATATATCTCTCCATGCATTAGTTGGAGTCACCAAACAAAACATGTGATTCATAGGTTTCTTCAAAAAACTCCCTCTTACAATACTCATTCATTTGGGTAGAAATCATAAATTCATTGAACCCAGGATCTCCAAACAGGCTGATTGTTTTGTCCATCCTCGCTCTAGATTTGAAGTCATGATTGCTAATGGGGTAACCTTACCTTGCAAAGGAAAGTGACGTAATGTGTAAATCTCTATTGGGGATTATAAATTGCGCTCTAACATGTTTGCATTTCCCTTAGGTGGATGTGATGTGGTTTTGGGAGGTCAATGGTTACACACACTTGGACCCATTTTATGGGATTTTACTGAACTTTGGATGCATTTTTCAGTTAATGGGAAAAAACACACATTGAGGGGCTTACAACCAGGGTCTCTAAGCATCATCAATTCTCATCAAATGGAAAATCTCCTTAAGAAGAGTTCACATGGTGTCATCTCTCAGCTCCATTTCATTCAGATGCAACCTTTAGCGGCCTCAACTACTCCCTTGGATCTACAACAAATTTTGGATTGATATGCATGTGTGTTTGTTGAGCCAATGGGATTTCCACCTTTAAGACCAAAGGACCATCGTATTTCGATCCTTCCTGGAAGTGTCCCTCCCAACATTAGGCCCTATCACTACCCATTTCACCACAAGAAAGAGATTGAGATGCTTATTCGGGACTTACTGAAGCAAGGAATTATTCGCCATAGTACCAGTTCCTTCTCTTCACCAGTTCTTCTTTTCCGAAAAAAAGATGGTTCATGGCGCCTCTGCATCAACTTGGATAAATTTCCAATTCATGTTGTTGATGAGCTTCTGGATGAGCTCCATGGTGCTCATTTTTCCTCCAAGTTGGATCTTCGTTCTGGGAATCACCAAATCCGGGTTCATGAGGATGATATCCCTAAAACAAATTTTCGTACACATGATTGAAACTATGAATATTTGGTCATGCCATTTGGCATCACAAATGCTCTTTCCCGCACATTTGATGACCATGCTTCTCTTTCAGCCATTTATATGTCTATTCCAAATTGGTTACAATTTGTTTAGCAAGGTGTTATATTTTTAACATTAAGCTAGCATTATATTAGGATCTTTAACTGAGAGAATAACAAGCACAGCAATCAAACACAAGAGACAATGAACACAATGTTTTTCCTCAGGGAAACCATAAATGGAGAAAACCTCGCAACTTCCTCATAGATAGAATCAACACCAAAAGTAAAACCCAAAACATTAATATGATCTCCCAACAGCAGTAACCTTCTTTCTTCCTAGCCCCAGTGTATTCTTCTTCCTCAGCTATGCACTACAACTGAGTGTGAGTGAGTGTGTGATAAATAGATAAGCTAGCTCTCTATTTATACTAATTCCTGACTTGACTAAACCCTACTAGGGCTGAATTCACTAAGTGAGTCTAACAACCCTAGTACCCCATAACTGCGGGGACTTTAACCCTTGAATGATAGGAGGGTTACCCACCTTGACTTGACATGACTTGTTTACATTATAGAAACTCCCGATAGGAAAATCGGGGCATGACATGACTCAAGTACATTGCAAATACATCCTGAAATAAACATCGGGTTACAATACATAAGAAATACAAGTGAATACATTCCAAAGTTACAATTACATCAACACTCCCTCTTAACTAGAAAGGTATTCTCTTGACACAATTTATCAGCACAAGTCTTCTTCTTTGTATCATCTGGATCATCATCGAGTCCTTATCATCTTCACCTTCAAGTCATCTCTATCTTCAAGTCATCTTCATATTCAAGTCATCTTCATCTTCAAGTCATCTTCATCCCGATCTGGATCATCATCATTGGATTTGGATCATCACTTGATCTGGATCATCTCTGGAGCATCATCACTAGATATGGATCATCCCTCGAACTGGATCATCACTGTTCGATCATCACGAGTGCTATCTCATGATTCTTCTCATCACAAGAATTTCTACAGAGCCAGCCCTTTTTCATGCTGGTTGTAGTCATAGCCTCCATGTCGGTCTTCTTCCAGCACTTATATCTAACCCTAAGTTAGAATGGCCCTCCCAACACTTATATCTGATCATGTAGGAACCAATCCTATAATCATATTAGAAAGGCACACCCAACACTCACATCTAACCATGTGGGAACACCTCCCACAACCCTGTTAGAAAGGCCCAGCACTCACATCTGTCAACTAATGTCAGAAAGGTTCAGCACTTACACTCGGCCATGCGAGGAACCAATCCTCCATGCCGAAAGGCTCTGAACTTACATCTGACAACTTATGTCGGAAAGGCTCAGCACTTATATTTGATCATGCAAGGAACCAATCCTTCATGCTGAAAGGGCTCTGCACTTACATCTGACTACCAATGTCGGAAGGGCTCTACACTCACATTTGATCTTGTAGGAACCAATCCTATAGTCACATTAGAATGGCCCTCAGTCCTAGACAGAGCTTTCCTGGTAATGACTAGGTGCCTCCATTCCAAGAATGGAATTCAGCGCTTATATCTGATCATGTAGGAGCCAATCCTATAGTCACATCAGAATGGCTTAGCACTCACATTTGACATGGAAGGAACCAATCCTCTTACCATGCCAAGAATGGCTCAGCCCCTACATCTGACCATGGAAGGAACCAATCCTCTCACCATGTCAGAATGGCTTTAGGTCTCATCATTTCCCCTTGGAGGGAACCTTGGTCTGGAGAACACCAAGCTTCTCCATGAAGTACTCAAACTTCACCCTAGCCAATGGCTTTGTCAACACATCAACTATCTGTTCATCCGTCGCAACATACTAGAGCTTCACTACTCCCCTCTGCACCATATCCTTGATACAGTGATACTTGATCTCGATATGCTTCGACTTATCATGGAACACTGGATTCTTTGACAACTTCAAGCAACTCCGGTTTTCACAATGTATACAAGTAGCATCTATATGGAGATCAAATAAATCAGACAGTAGCTTCCTCAGCCATACTGCCTCACAACTAGATGAACAAGATGCGACATACTCTGCTTCAACTGTACTCAGTGCCACACAGGATTGCTTCCTGCTAAACCAAGAGATCACACCTGATCCCATATTGAAGCAACACCCTGAAGTGCTCTTCCTATTGATGGCACTTCCTGCCCAATCTGAATCAACATAAACCTCCAAGTTAATCTTCTAATTCACCTCATACTTGAGCCCATAATCAATTGTACCCCTCAAGTACCTCAGAATATGATTTGCAGTAATCAAGTGAACATGTCTTGAATATGTCAGGAACTGGCTCAAGATGTTCACAGAAAAGAAAATATATGGTCTCGTGTTCGTCAGATACATCAAGGACCCAATCATTTGACGATACATCATAGCATCAACTACTTCTGATGAAGCATCACTCAATAGCTTCAGGTTAGACGCCATAGGTGTAGTCATGGCCTTGAAGTCCATCATCCCAAACCTCTTCAGGATCTTTACTGCATACTTCCCTTGTTCGAGGGAGATTCCATCTGCATTCTTCCACACCTCCATGCCTAGAAAATAGTGCATCATACCCAAGTCCTTCATTTCAAACTCAGCAACAAGCTTCCTCTTCGTATTAGCAATCAACCCATCCATAATTGTTACAAACAAATCATCTACATATAGTAGGAGCATCACTGGGTTGCCATCTTCAACCTTGTAGTAAAGGTTGGAATATGCTTTACTCTTGGTAAAGTCCAAAATGGATAGAAAGCTGTCAATTATGTCGTACCATGTCCTGGGTGCCTGTTTCAAACCGTACAGGGATTTCTTCAATCTACACACATGAGACTCCCTGTCATGTGTCTCAAAACCGAGTGGCTGCTCTACATACACTTCCTCTTCCACTACACCATTCAAGAAAGCAGTCTTGACATCCATTTGGTGTATCTTCTATTTCATCACTGCAGCCAGAGCAAGTATTGATATGATGGAAGTGTATCTAGCTACAGGTGCAAAGGTTTCTTCATAATCTATTCCTTCTTTCTATGAGAAGCCACGAGCCACAAATCTTGCTTTATATTTTCTATGCTACCATCTGCAGCATGCTTGATCTTGTAGATCCATTTGGAAGTTACAAACTACTTCCCTTCTGGTCTTGGGACAACATCCCAAACATCGTTCTTCATGATCGATTGATACTCTTCGATCATAGCATCCTTCCATTCTTTCCGTTCTGCCACTTCTTCATAGTTGGAAGGTTCTTTATTGATAAAGTCACATAGTAAAGCTACATACCTGGAGCAGGATCTGGTCCTCTTTCTTTCTCTGTGATTCTCTTCTGGAGCTCCATATCTTTCTGCACCTTGGATAGCTTCTCGTACCCAAGCAAGTTTCCTCTTGTGAGGATTCTTCTCCTGAGGTGGATCTACAGCTTCTTGTGGTTCTTCAAATTCTCTATCTTCTTCTTGAGTTTCTTCGTTCATGGTTGTATCATGAATTCTGGGTGCTTCTGTTTCTTCAGGTTCTTCAGCAGGTCTCTTTCTAGATTTGTTGTAAGCTGAGTCTTCATCAAATGTTACATCCCTACTGATGTTGATCTTCTTGAATCCTGGGAAATATATTCTGTAAGCCTTTGAGCTTTCAGAGTAGCCCACAAATATACCCTTCTTTCTTGAAGGATCTAATTTTGTTCTCTTCTCTTTTGGAATGTGTATGTATACTGGATAGTTGAATATTCTGAGATGGATGAATTTTGGTTTCTTGCTGGAAAAGACTTCTTCAGGTGTCTTGTTCTCGAGTACTCTATGTGGAGTATGGTTCTATACATACACCGCTATTCTGGCAGCCTCTGCCCATAGATGCATGGGAAGATCCTGATCATGAAGCATTTCTCTTGCAGCTTCCATGATAGTTCTATTCTTCCTTTCTGCAACCCCATTATGTTGTGGATTTTATGGAGTGGATAACTCCCTCTTAATCCCCGATTCTTTGCATAAGTCTTTGAATTCATTTCATGTGAATTCTCCACCATTATCTGATTGAAAGGTATTGATCTTCTTTTCTATGTGGTTCTCGATCAAGGATTTGAATTCCTTGAACTTGCTGCAAACTTCATCTTTGTTCTTCATGAAGAAAATACATGTCTTCCTAGAAAAATCATCAATGAAATAAACATAGTATACATACCCGCTTAGTGAACTTGATGACATTGGTCCGCATACATCAGAGTGGATGATTTCCAAGATTCCTTTTGCCTTGCTCTCGCTACTTGGAAATGTCTTCTTTGTATTCTTTCCTTTTGTACATCCTTTGTAGACCCCTTCATGTTTTTCTTGAATTTTTGGAAGACCTTCAACAACTTTGCTTGCAAGTGGTAGTGCTATGTAATGCACATGTGCAAGCCTTCTGTGCCAAAGTTCATTTGGCTCTACTGTGTCATGGACCAAAGCTTGTTTTGGATGGCCCTTCAATTTGTATAATCCTCCTTCTTGTTCTCCATTTACTATTGCATCGTCAATAGTCTTTCCTCTTGACCACATGAGGACTTGGCCATCTACAAATGAAACACTCATGCCCTTTGCATCCAGTGCCAATATGGAGAGAAGATTCTTCTTTAGTCCTGGTACAAACAAGACATCCTTCATTTTCATAGAATTTCCAGAGTCTAGCTTGTAGGAGGATTCACCACTACCTTTTATGGGATATTGGTAGTCATCCCCAAATTTCACCTTATGGGGTGAATTATGTCCGGATAGTTTCTCAAACGATTCCTTGAAACCTTTCATGTGTTTGGAAGCCCCACTATCAATAAGCCAATATTTGCTTCCATGAGTGACAGTTCCCATGAGAGTGGAGATCAGAACATATTCTTCTTCACTTGAAGAGTCTTCAATTTCTTGTTTTTCTTTCTTCCTGGGAGGATCATCATCCTCAGTGGTATGAGCATGATGTATTCTTTTGGAGTTCTTCTTCTTATTGGATCCATTATTATTCATGGGAAAATTTCTAGCAAAGTGTCCTATTTCATCGCATGTATAACATCTGGGTTTGGATGGATCCCTTCTTACAAGATTATTTTTCTGATGAGAATGCTTACCTTGGTGATGATGATTTTCCCTTCTTCCTTTCTTGGAGTGTACTGTGAGAGCTTGATCTTCACTTCCCATATTTTCTTCTCGAACTACTATTCAAGCTTATTCTTGTGAACATTCTTCCCACAGTCTACTAAACTTGACTAACTTCTTCCTAGCACAGATTCCTTGGATGAAAGAATCCCATGACCTAGGGAGACCATTCAAGGTTGTCATCATAATTTTTGCATTCTCCACTTATTCATCTACTGCTTCAAGTGGTTCTTTGATCTGGGAGACCCTTTTGAAGTATGACTGGATGGTCTCCTCATTCTGGATCTTTACATTCTTCAACTGGTTCCTTAGAGTCATCTTCCGGTTTATGTTCTTCCCTTCAAATAGTTTGGTTAGGGCATCAAACATAGCTTTAGGTGTCTTGATGGAGGACGCCTGTGGTATGAGGTGATACTTGATTGAATCAGCAATGATCCTCTTTTCCATAACCAACTTATTCTTATGTAAGGCCTTAGCCTGATCTCCCTCTGGAACTGGAACCTCCTCACTGATATAGGAGTCCAACTCATTTTCTTCCAGGACCAGGGAGATCCTATACTTCTAGCCTAGGAAGTTATCAGCTCCTTCAAGCTTTTGATCAAGCTTGGTATGATGAGACATTTTAAATGAGAACCTCAAATGGAAATACAAAAATATTTATATCTTACCAGGTCAAGATGTCGGATCTGGATTTGAAGCTGAAATTTTGCAGTGCTGGATCAGGAGCAGATTAGGGTTTTTCTTTTCCGGAGTTCTATCCAACCAAATGATTTGATATTGATATCTAACTTCAATTTTGAGGAGGATATCAATCCAGGCCTAGGCTCACTGAAAAATTCCACTTTTGTGAAAATCCCTAATTTCCGGGAGTAGTGTCAGGTCCAAAACTGGAAAACCTCAGAATTGGATTCTGCTTCGACAGAAATATGCGCCCTAGGGAGGAGAGTTATTCCAAAATTATTTTGCTGAAAATCTATGGAGAGAGATCCACAAAGTAGGAATCCCTAGTTCCCGTAGTTGCACAGTGTCTTCTCCTCAGGTTAGCTCTGATACTATGTTAGATTTTTAACATTAAGCTAGCATTATATTAGGATATTTAGCTGAGAGAATAACAAGCACATCAATCAAGCACAAGAGACAATGAACATAGTGTTTTTCCTCGGGGAAACCATAAATGGAGAAAACCTCACAACTTTCTCAGAGATAGAATCAACACCAAAAGTTAAAACCAAAACAATAAGATGATCTCCCGACAGCAGTAACCTTCTTTCTTCCCAGCCCCAATGTCTTCTTCTTCCTCAGCTATGCGCTACAACTGAGTGTGAGTGAGTGTGTGATAAATAGAGAGGATATCTCTCTATTTATACTAATTTCTGACTTGACTAAAACCTACTAGGGCCGACTTCACTAAGTGAGTCTAACAACCCTAGCGCCCCAGAACTGCGGGGACTTTAACCCTTGAACAATAGGAGGGTTACCCACCTTGACTTGACATGACTTGTTAAAATTATAGAAACTCCCTATAGGAACATTGGTGCATGACATGACTCAAGTACATTACAAATACATCTTGGAATAAACATTGGGTTACAATACAGAAGAAATACAAGTGAATACATTCCGAAGTTACAATTACATCAACACAAGGCTATGTCAATGACTCTTCCTTATCTGAAGTCATCCAACAGTTTTCCAGTAATCCTTCTCTTGTACCACATTAGTCTTGGGAAGGTTCTTCTCTGAGATACAAGGGTTGTCTGGTGCTTCCCCAAAGCATAGATCTTCACCAGGTTGTCTTCTATGAACTCCATGCTTCTCCATCGGCAAGGCACTCTGGGTTCCTCAAAATGTATGAGCAGGCACGATGTAACTTATTTTGGAAGGGAATGAAATAGGAAATTCAACAGATGGCTTCTGAATTTGATACCTTCCAATTCCACAAGGTTGAAACTACAGTTCTCCCCGACTTGCTCGAACCCTTTCCCATCCCTACAAGGATTTGGCCAGATATTTCAATGGATTTCATGGAAGAGCTCCCTAAATTTGGAGGGAAGATCGTAATCTTGGTTACAGTTGATCAACTCTCCAAATATAGTCATTTTTGTGCTCTCAGCCATCCATATACCACCTCCTTAGTCGCGTCAATCCTACCATAATCCTTCTAAAATGAATCCATATGAAGTAATTTATGGTTAGGCACCTCCATTACTCCTTCCATACACTCCCAACAGTTAACCGGTTCAGGAAATTGTTCAGGTATTTGTAACTTCGGAATGTATTCATCTGTATTTCTTATGTATTGTAACCCAATGTTTATTCCAGGATGTATTTTTTATGTACTTGAGTCATGTCATACCCCGATGTTTATTCCAGAAAGTTTTTATAATGTAAAATTCATGTCAAGTCATTGTGGGTAACCCTCTTATTGGTCAAGGCTTAAAGTCCCCATAGTTATGGGGCCCTTAGGTTATTAGACTATCCTAGAGAAGTCGACCCTAGGTGAGTCATTGTAAGTTAGGGCAATAGTCCCCCACCATTGTGTTACCCTCCTATTGGTTAGAGGAGGCAAAGTCCCCACAGGTGGTGGGGCACTAGGGTTATTAAACACTCCTAGAGATGTCGGCTCTAGTAATTAATTGTAAAGTGAGGCCGACATGATGGAGTGGGTTCCAAGTGAATGGAAGAATATAAATAGAGAGTGAGTCTCTCTATTTAGGACACACACACTCACCCATTGGGGCACATGAGTGAGAGAAGAGAAGCTCTCTCAATGTGAGAGAGAGACACTGCTGCTGTCGGGAGATCGTCTTACTGTTTTGGAGTTTTACCTTTTGGTGCTGATTCTCAGCTCTGAGGAAGTTGTGGGTTTTTCTCCTTTATGGTTTCCTCGAGGAAAATTGTTTGTGTCTCTTGTCTCTTGTGTTTTATTGCTGTGCATGTTATTTTCTTAGTTAAAGATCCTAAGATCATAATGCTATCTTATATGATAAAAATCTAACATGGAATCAGAGCTAACTTGAGAAGAAGACATTGCGCAACTACGGAAGCTAGGGATTCTTAATTTTTGGGTCTCTCTCCACAATACATCAGCAAAAGTATGCTAGGCTGACTCTCCATTGAAGGGCGCATCTTTCTGTCGAAGTGGAATTCGATTCCGAGCATTTTCAGTTTTGGTGCGGAAAATTAGAGCTTTCTACAGAAGAGGAATTTTTGAGTGATCCTGGCATAGGATTTTTCTCCTCATCAAAATCGAAGTTTAGAGACCTGGATCAAGAAATTTGGTTGGGTGAAACTCTGGGAAAGTCAAACCCTAGTTTGACCCGAGCTAGAAAAACCCTAAATACTAGAACTGCTAAGTTTTGGTACATTCGCTATATCCCAAGATTGGAGAAGGCTCAAGAGCTAAAAAATTTCGAAGCTGAAGATAAAATCTTGATTTACACTGTATCCAAAAATCATCCTCATATTCTCTATATTCTGGGAGATATGATCCCTCCAAATTAGGGTTCCAGCCTCTTCTAGAATTCATCCCTAAACAAGACACCTGGGGTGAATTGCTATAGCTTGGGATATAGAGGTCCAAATGGAATTCTTGAAGATGTTCCAAAATTTTGTGGAAAGACATGAAACCAGAGGACGCTACTCATCATCTTCGCTCTTGGTCCATCACAGAGGTCTTAATTCAGTGGCATGACATGCAACTAGAGGATGCTACATGGGAACCACTCCTCCAGATTCAACAACATTTTCCAGATCTAAATATTTGAGGACAAATGTTTTCTAAGAGGGAGGGGATGCTAAGAACCCATGTCAACCCTCCTCTTTATTTTGTTAGTATATTTTGTTGGACGCATATGCTTTGTAAGCCGTCTAGTTAGTATGTTGTATTATCCCACATTCATGGGGAGTAATAGTTGTCTATATTATACTTAGTATATAAGAAATTGTTGAGGCCAATGAAAGTTTCGAAGAGTTATTTTGTATTGATGTTTCTCAAAGGAGGTTTCCCCCTCAAAGTGGTCTGCGATTAATAAAATATCTTATGTGCTCCATTATTTCTGTTATATCACGCATTCTCATTGTTTATTGCAGGAGGTTATTCATAAAGTGGCCACATTGTTGTCTTGGTGAAGGTGTTGATACAAAGAACAATTCATAGATGGGTTAAATTATCATTGAGGTATGAGTGTGCCATGGTGAAATCTCCTTCATGACATGTGTCTAGGGATTTTCTTTTTGTGGCACTGCTTGAGGTAGGGGGTAATTGTGAAGCTATAGAACAGTTCACTTCATGCATCTTACTATGTTGGGGTACAAATTCCTTGGACCCGTGGGGGGGTTGGCATCATGGGTGTCTCTTATGATGAAGGTTTGCAAAGGGAAAACACCCATGGGGGAGTGGGGTGGTACTCAGTTAGGATGTTGTTGGCACATTGAAACTAGGATATTGATAAAATAGTGTCTCAATTATGGTTATTAGGGGGGATATTTGTGCTAAGGGGAAAGTTTTGTGATCATACGTGAGAGAGAAATATTTCATCTATGCTGATGGTAGCTAGTATGGGTGTTCTGAGCACTATCCTTCACATATGACACACATACCCAAGTGTAGTAAAGGAAATAACCAAAGTATGGAGTATGTAGAAGTAATAAATCAAAACATGGCACACCTAGGGGGTGCTTATCTTAGGGGTAAATATTTTAATATAAATCCCATTGACCGGATTTTGAGTGTTATGCCCTCTGAATCTTGCAGGACATATGGCACATTAAAGAGGCATCGTTGGATGATAAACGGATCGGTCTGCAAGAGTATGAACTTGTCTGGCCTCGGTTTAGATATTTTCAAGTGTTGAATATGAGGTCGAAGTCATGCTCACTAAAGTGCACGGGAGGATGTTATAGTCGTATTGGGATTTGGATTGAAGCTTCATGGCTTCTTTTTGTTGTAGTGAATCACGTCGTTCCTCGTCGAGGTGTTCCAAGGTAAAAAAATAATTGCTCCAATGTTGGAGTATCGGGGAATAATTCAATTGTTGATTGGAGTGTAGGAGTTTGATACTCAATGGGAAGGACTACTTTGACTCTATCGACTAAGTAGAATGGTGTAAATCCAGTGGCAGTATTAACTAAATTTTTGTATTCCTAAATGGTAGGAAAAATCATGTGGTGCCAATTAGCCTTGTTCTTATCAACTGTGTGTTGTAGTATAGTTTTGAGAACTTTGTTAACTGCTTCTACCTAGCTATTAGCTTAAGGATAATATGGGGTAGAGAAGTTGTGTTTGAAGCCTAAGAGGTGAGATAACTCTTTGAAAATTTGAGCCTTGAATTGTTTTCCATTGTATGAGACTAACTATTTTGGGATTCCAAACTGTGTAATAACATGGTTAAAGAAGATCCATGTCGTAGTGACAACTTTGCATTCAAAGTTAAGCATGGCTTCAACTCACTTGGTGAAGTATTCGAACGTGAAAATTATATACTTATGGCCTTTAGGTTGAATGACATTCCATGTAGTAAATGGCCCATTTGTAGAAGGGGCTGTAGTAATGACGGGGTGTGAGGGGGTCGATGGGAATCATGTTTTACAAGTAAAAACTTGGAGATTGGCGCATCTTTTGACTGCATAGACACTATCCTTGAAGACGGATGGCCATAAATATCTTCTATGGAGGATCTTCTAAGGCTTGTTTTAATGCTTTAGAATATATTTGGTTGTGGTCATCCCACTAGAAAGGAATTTATTTTCTGAAGCAATTGCAAAAATCCATGGGACTATTTGGCATAATCGGAGACAAAGAGACTAAGGAAGTCTGCTTTTCCTTGGATGCTTTGTAGTTGGCACTGTGTTTGTGGGGGTTGTAATTCCATGATGGATTGAACTTTAGAGGGGTCAACAGTGATACCTTCTTGTGAAACAATGAATCCTAATTAGTGTCCCACGTTGACGTGGAAGACACACTTGAAGCAAATTTTATATTTGTGCCATCGTGTGAAGATGGTGTGTAGATCCTGGATGTGATCTACCAACTTCTTTGAATTGGATTTGAGGTTATCTAAGAAGGCTAAAATGATATTTGTAAGTTCATTAAACACATATTCCATTGCTCGTTGGAAGGTAGCACCAATGGTTTTTAGGACAAAAGTCTTGAATTTGTAAGCAAACATGCCCTAGGGGGTGGTGAATGTGTTTTTGTATTGATCATGGGGGCATATTTGTATTTGGTTATAACCATGAAATTTGTCCACAAAGGAGAGCATATCACTACCAGCGCAAGAGTCAATGATTTTGTCGATGAATGGGGTTAGGAAATTGTCTTTAGGACATTCTAGGTTGAGATCACAAAATTCAGTGCATACCCTAATGGTTCCTTGCTTCTTGTTAACGAGAACTGGGTTGGAAACCCATGAGGTGTAAGCGATCGGATAAATAAATCTGACATTAAAGAGTTTCTCAATCTCATCTTTGTTTGCAGGGGCCTTGGAAGGGTGCACTAGTCATTTTTTTTGTCAAACTGGGATTACGTGAGAACATGTGTCAATATGGTGCTCAACAATTTCTGGATCAAGGACGATCATTTCGGTATAGGACCATGCAAAGACATCATGAATTTTTTTGAAGAGGTTGGTGAATATGTTGATCTATTATGGGGAAAAGGATGTCCCAATAGAAATATTCTCGACCACACCGAGTGTGGTGGATATATCAATCTGGATGGTTGGTGAGACTCTATTATACAAATTTCCTTCTTCAAAAGCATTATGAGCAGGGATGTTATTTTTGAACCAATTGACATGCTTTGGGGGTAAGAAGTCTTTTGATTCAATGGTATATTGTTTGGATATCACGAGGGATGTAAATGATGATCGATGATGTAGATTATGGTAGGGGCATGTGTCAATATTCATGGCCTCCATGATAGCCTCATTAGTGGGAAAAATAAATTCTTCAAGCATGTCCTCATCAGTAGAGAATGAGTCTTTTGAGGTTATATTAATTCCCATGGTAGAGTTGATATTAGGTAGAGTAGATGCTAAAGGGGTTGATCTAGGAGCTTGCGATAGGGGGACACTATCGAGGAAGAAAATATCTTAATGATGAGTGGAAGGGGGATGAACGATATGTTATTTAGATGATGTGGGTAGCTCAGATGGGATGTGGAGCCCTTGTGAAAGCAAGACCATATGGAGGTGTTCCTAATCCTAATTCTAGTAGAGCTATCCTCCTCTTCCACCACTATTGAGAGAACCACACCCATGGGGATGAGATTTTCCATGAGATGACATTGTTCTTCTTTGAGGATACATAAGGTAGCTCTTAATGGACATTAAATTACACTCTCGACATGGATGAATAGTGTGACCCTAGTTTAAGACACGAGGTGGGATTTTGACTGGTGGTGGGGATATACTTGAGACACTACTAGGGGTAGCAGTTATATTCCTGAGTTTTGGTGTCTCTTGCACCAATGGTTGAGTGAGTCTAATAGTTTCCAACGCGTTCTGAAATCGAGGGAGATCAAGGAAATGGTGATTATAATGCTCGTATTGAGAACAAATCAAACATGCTTTGTTGGTGCATAAATATTTGTATTTATGGTTTTATGGGTTTGATGTGCCCCTATTCTTAGCTTGAGGGGCATATGTGGCGATTCTAACAGGTGTATTCAAAAATTTTCTCAGCTCGGGTAAGGTAGTGCATAAATTTGTTGTGTAACCTTGGTATTCACACAAATAAAATGGGGGTGTGACCCACATGGTAGGTGTATCGTTAATTATGGGTGATTTAAGTGTTTTTTGGTTGGCACTGTCGCATAAGGTTTTATCTTTCCCAAAATCTATCCTATTTGAAAAAAAATATATATATATTCTAGGAATATTTTGTATTTTGGGCATAACGTTTCACTTGTAACTCTAAATTGTGAAAAAATTGGCCCATTGGAAAGGTCTTGAAATTATCTACAACTTTTCTTTTCTGAGTTTTTCCTAATTCCTTAGCATTTATCTGGGGCGGGTGTTTTAATAAAACAACATAATTTAAGAGATGATTTTTTAAAGCATCTCTTAAAATTTGTCATTTTACTAAAACGCTCTCCCCAGACAAATGGTAAGGAATTAGGAAAAACCCAAAAATATTTTTTTTTATAGAATTCCAATACCTTTCTAATGGTCTAAATTCCTCCCAATTCCGAGTTACGAGCGAAAAGTTATACCCAAAATACAAAAGTTTCCAAGAATATTCTATTTCATGTTGAGTTTAGGTATCCCTGAAGATAATTTGGGAGCATGGTTTGTTGCGATGGGAGCTTTCAATTTGGGATGACTAGAACCTTCGTTGGTGAGGGTAGTTGACTTGGGTTGAATAACACCCCCATATTATGGTTTGGTGACTACCAGTGGTGGTTGAGTCATAGAGGTTGTGGTTTCGGTGAGAGGAGTTGGAGTGGTAACTCGTTGCACTAGTACCATCTCATAATGGGCGATGGGTTTTGAATCCATCTCAAGGAAGGGTGGTGTAAGGTACCACATAAGAAGTCTAAGCATGAGTCCTGGGATTGTTAGTTGGGCCACAATCGGTGTTCCTCGTACTCCCATGGGGGGTATAGAAAGGGGATTTGGAACATTGATGGCCCAAAAGGGTTCAATACTTTCTCAATGTCATGACTTGAGGGTTTTTTTTACGACAATTCCTTAAGTGTGGATGCTTCTCTTTCCACGGTGGAAAGGGTACACATGAGACCTTTTGTTGGAATGGAAATGACAGGTTAAAGTCCTGAATATGCCCCTAGGAGATCGCAGTCTTTGTAGACACATGTGATAATATCAACATATAACGTGGTGTTTGTATTGCTTACCATAGGCAAGACATTTTCATAATTGGTTGACGTGTTGTAGTTATAGTAGCTAAGTTGGTTAAGGGAGACCACCTTCCCATTGAATGGGAACATCATGATATGAAATACCGAGGAGGAAATCACCTTTATGGCATACATATAGCTACGCCACAAGAGGATATTGTAGTCAAGTTAGGAATCTATAATTTCCACATCAATCATCACCATTTCCCCCCTAGTTCGATAGGGACATTTTGGTACAATCTGCATGGTTAGGATGGCCTACCATCATATGTGCAGAGGGAAATAGTGGTTGGTGCTAACTCTAGGGATCCTAATTATTTTCACATTGGAAGGAATTACACATGTGGATACACATTCAATGATAATGTATCAATGGATGATGTTGTTTTTTAAAGAGGATACATTATACGTATCCTATTTGAAAGAAAAAAAGCAAAATATTCTAGAAATATTTTGTATTTTGGGCATATAATTTTACTTGTAACTCGGAATTTGGCAGAAATTGGACCGTTAGAAAGGTATTGAAATTATAAACAGCTTTTATGTTTTGTATTTTTCCTAATTCCTTACCATTTTTCTGAGGAAGGTATTTTAATAAAATTACATCTTTTAAGAGATGCTTTTTTAAAGCATCTTTTAAAGCATGTCATTTTACTAAAACTCCATCCCTGGAAAAATGGTAAGGAACTAGGAGAAAATAAAAAACATAAAAGTTATATATAATTTCAAGACAGTTCCAATGGTCTAAAGTCCTTCCAATTCGGAGTTAGGAGCTAAACATTATGCCCAAAATACGAAATATTCCAGGAGTCTTTTCATTTTTTGTTAAATAGGATACATTATAGAAGAGGGTAGAATGTTATTTCATGTTGAGCTTCAGTGTCCTTAAAGATGATTCAGGAGCATTATTTTTTGTGACAGGAGCTTTGAACTTAGGTTGAGTACCACCTCCATTGGCAAGGGTAGTTCACTTGGGTTTAATAATTCCTCTATTTTGTGGTTTGGTTACTGCCAGAGATGGTTGAGTCATATAGGTTGTCGTTTTGGTGGGAGGAGTTGGAGTGGTAACTTGATGCAACAATACCATCTCATAATAGGTGTTGGGTTTTAGCCGTCTCAATGAAGGGTGGTTTAAGGTACCACATAAGAAGTCCAAGCATGATTTCTAGGAGTGTTATCTGTGCCTAAAAAGATGTTCCAAGCGTGAGTTCTGGGAGTGTTATCTGTGCCTAAAAAGATGTTCCTTGTACTCCCGTGGGGGGTATAGAAAGGGGGTTTGGAACATTGGTGGAGAAGAAGGGTTCAATACTTTATCATTTTTGTGACTTAAGGGGCTTGCTGATGGAAATACCTCAGGTGTGGATCATTCCCTTTCCATGATGGAAAAGGTACACATGAGACCTTCTGTTGGAAGGGGAATGATAGGTGGAGGTCTTGAATATGCCCCTAGGAGATCAAAGTCTTTGTAGACCCAGGGGATAATATCAACATATGGTGTGGTGTTTGTATCGCTTACCATAGGCAAGAAATTTTCAAAATTGGATGATGCGTTGGAGTTCTAGTAGCTAAATTGGTCAAGGGAAACCACCTTCCCATTGAATGGGAACATCATAATACATAATATCAAGGAGGAAACCAACTTGATGGCATACATATAGCTACACCAGATGTTGTATTCAAGTTGGGAATCTATAATTTCCACATCAATCATCACCATTATGACCCCTAGTTCGATGGGGACATTTTGGTACAATCTGCATGGTTAGGATGCCTTACCATCATATGCACGGAGAGTGATAGAGGATTGCTCTAACTCCGGGGATTCCAATCCTTTTCATACATTGGAATACATTATGCATGTGGATACGCCTTCAAGGATGATGCATCGATGGACGATGGTGTTTTTTACTGTGACCATCACTTGAAAGGTGACCAATGAGGGTAGTTCTGGTTCACCCTTATTGAGGTCAAAGGTCATGAGGTTTGCATTGGAAGGGTTGATAGATCTGAGCATGTTCAACAACTCCTTTCATTGTGAAGGGAATGATTGAAGTACTTCTATGTTTAACATGGTGACTGGTGATTATGAAAAATCATCGACAATGATGTAGTTATGGGAATCCTTTATGTGGGGATTATGAGGGTTACACCTTAATGGTGCTTTAGGAATCCTTGGAATTTGCTCCATAGCAGGGCACAAGATATGCAAAGGTACTCCTAAAGGGTTTTAAGTCTCTTCAAACACACGTGAGTTTTCAACATTGGTGTACCCTTTACCATGAGTCTTTAGGTTGACTAGCATCGAGTTTATATAGATGTTTTGGAAGGATACACTCCCTAAGGGACGAGGACCTGGTTGTTGGGTAACCACCCCTTGGTTGGAAAATGGTTGTTGTAGAAGATCTTTCTAGGGTTTTTGAGCCTGAGGCGCTTGAGGGGGGTTTATGGGTTTTTGCTTATTAGCTCCCAACATTTGTTGACAATCGGGGATGAGTGAAAAAATGGTGAGTATAGTGACCATACTCATCACATATTGAGAAAGGGTATTTTGTCCTCAAGTTGGAATTATTTCCTTGCTTAGTGGGATTCCCCCCTTGTGCGGGTTGGTTACCCTGGTTTTGATTCTATTGAGGGGATTTATTCCCCCCTTGTCCCTATTGTTGGGGTTGTCTATTCTTTTCCTTTTTCTTTCCCTGATTTTGAGGGTTCACGACTTTCACAATATTTAGTTGCTCAAATTGTTGAGCTTACGGTTGTAGAGAGGGTTGAAAAAACATGACTCCCATGTCGAGAATGGGTGTTGTGTCGGAAGGGAATGGTTATGGATAGTAGGGATTATATCCTGCGGGTGGGATATATGCTGGTTGCACCATATATGATGTGGATGTCGATGTAGGTGCTTCCATTTACAGTTGAGGAACCGATGGTACTTGGCTTGTACTTGGGTAAACATGGTTGTATGTTCCATACTGAGGCTTCCCAAATGGAGGATTCGGTGTCGTAGGAGTGGGAGATGACACAATAGGGACACATGGATAGTGTGTCACCATGGGTGGTGGTGCTCGACTTGTTTGTGGGGGATCTTTACCTTGGGAGAAAATGGACCCAATAATCCCATTGGTTGAATGTGGCATCCCTACAATGGGAGGATATAATGATCAATGTCAAGGGGAATCTAGTAGTACATTGAACAAATAGGGACAAATTAAGCATATATGAGGTCAAAGTGTTGGTCTTTGAGAATGAATTCTTCCTCACTTTCTGGCATTGAGGTAGCCACATCCTTTGCGATATCCAGTTGGAGTGATTTGAGAAATCAATCCAAAAGGAAGGGAGGTTGAATGTCAATTTTCCTTAAAGTCCAACGACGATGCCTTTCATGGATTTGGTTTGCTATGTTTCTTGTTGTATTCTATCGAAATTCCTGTGAGAATTTCTAGGCTAAGTCCATGTCTTATTGGTAATTGAAAATATGATAGGAATGATGTGGTAATTGTTGCAAATGTGGTATGAGAAGCTCTTGTCAAATTTACATACCATTTGGAGGCAATACTAATTAGGGTTATGTCAAAGAGACAGAGGTGGATTGAATATTCCAATATGTTGTTAGAGGAACACCATAGGTGTAAAGACATAATGTGATTGGCAGAGTCATCTCCCTGCTTCCCTTGAAATTTAGGGATATCTGAAGGTATCTTTTTCAGCATATCTGACCAATTGGAATCATGAGCTATGGGATCATTTACCATTTTGGTAAGGTCGGGAAGGTTAAAACTTGCCATTAATGGTAACTTGGGATTGCGGGTTTTCATTCTATTATAAATTTTGTTTCCTAGAGAGGGAGACCTCGAAATATATGGCAGTGATCTTGTTCTTCTTGGAGTAGATGAACATGTAGTGTGGCTTCCTCCCGATGGGGGAGAAGAAGGTGGGGTATTCCTATGTGTGAGAGTACTCAAGGGGAAACCTATTCTATGAGAAGAGGATGGGAAAGGGTCAACACCATATTTAAGAGGAGAGAGTGAATCAACCAATGTGTATCCTCATCTATAAGACCTAATCAATGTGGCCTGGGAGTGGCCCCGACCTAGTGATCTCCCTCATGTACCATGTGGAGATAAAGGAAAAACACCCCTAGAGAGAGGGGAAATGCCTTGTAGTCTGTAGGATTTCCTCAGGAGGGGGGTTTGTTTATCAATGGTGGAAGTATACTTGTCAAGTGAGAGTGATGGGTGATGAAATAAACACAATGTAGACAAATGAAAAAATTATGTCAACCATAATAGATTGAATATGGTGCAATATGTGAGTGATATGTGCAAATATGGCTTAGTGCAATAGTGTCCACATGTTGGTTACTTTTAAATTACGATTTTAATTAGATTTTATTTAGAATAGAATGACAAGTGTAAATTCCCTAAAAATACCTAACATCCTTCCTCTCAATTGTAACTGGGACTCCCAAAAGCAAAATTGATGGTGATAATGGAATCCACGCAACAATCGACTAGTGGAGGTAGAAAAGATCCAATTATACCAGCGATAGGACTAATTTTCCAATCGATAAGACTTGGAAACACCCGCCAATGACAATAGCTGACTTCAGGAATCACTTTCACTCACAAGTATTCCTTGGCGGTATCCTAAGTTTGGTCGCTATGGTTACCTTGCGTCAAGTGTGGATCAACAGTTAGGCTTGGGTGGTATATTGTCGTCTCCCCAACAACAAGGTGAGTGCCTCATAGGAAAGAGAAAGGAATCTATACCTCGATTTTTACCTCCTTTGGTGTCGGTACATGTATATGATCAAGGATCTCTTTGAAATTTGCTTATAGCAAGATTTAAAAGTACCCTACAAGACAACAATGCTAAGTTTCAAAAATATGCCTAATGAAACTAAATGTTGTGTGTTGTTTAGATGCCTAACCCAATCAACCTACCAAGCTAAAATGTTTTTTTGTTGCCTCCTATGGAAGATTTTAGTTTATGAGCATTTTGTAATGGTTGACTCTTAAGGATTTTTTTGTGAATTTAAATGAGTGTAAGGGAGGTATTTCACACTTTCCTTCCTTTCTGATTCATAAAAATCGTGAAGAGCATACTCAGTTGGAAAGAGTATTTAGGTCCCTTAGTGTTTTCTATTGGGCATACACATGTGATGAAAACAAATAGTATTGTTGCAATTAAATGAAGTTCTCAAAACAAAATGATGGAAATTGTAAGTTGAGATCTAAACAAACTAATGATTCTTGCAAAAATAAATAATAAGTGTGCATAGGAGGTATTTCACCCTTCACTCCCTTTTTTTATTTGCATAAATCGTGAGGAGAATACTTGGGAAGGAAAGGGTATTTCGGTCCTTGCTTTTGTGTGCAAAGTGGATGCTACACTACTCTAAACTAAGGATGTTGAAGAAAAAGAAAAAAACCATATGATGTCCTGAATACTAGTGACAACAATGAGGTCCTTGGGGAGCCTCAAAGTTGGTTAACTAAGTTGATTTTGAGGGGGAATGACCCCTTTACACCTTAATCTTAGTATATGTGGGATTTACTAATAAAGTAACAAGTAACCATTGTAATCTAATTAATTCATAGCTCATTAGTAATGTGCTAGTGGGATGCAGATTGTTGACTGATCACGTAAAAACAAAATAAATGAATAACAACACGGAAATAAAATTTACAGTCGCGTTGCAACGTGGCAGAAACACTCACTAGTGAGTTGTAGTGCAGGAACAATGAAATAAATCAATATTTATTCGTAACAAAAAATATGCATGGATGGAAGACTGTTAAAATGTGTTGTCAGCATGTTTATCGAAGGATTAAGCATGCAACAACACCCCATAAAAATGGGAACCGTGCTATTGTGTAAAATTGGTTGATACGACCGAGTGAAGGTCGAATTTATGGGATGGATGGAATGATCCTCTTCACATGCAAGACACAAGATACCATAAATTAACCACACTTGAAACAAAAATATTTTGGCAAACAACAACCTTCTTAGATTTTTTTTATCATGTTTTAATCAATAAAAATGGTGAACAACATATATCTTTATGAGTTCTTGAGAAATTTATAAAGAGTACCTTTAGAATATGTGATTCTGAAGGTACTCTTAATCTTGGAACATATATTACATTAGTGAAAATCATTTTCAAGCATATCTTTATTGATTGTTGAGTTACCATTGAAAATTCATTTAGCAGCTACTAAATCAATTCTTTATATATATCAAATTTTCTTCATTAAATTTCGATTACAACCTGCTAATATCATTTTGCAGCTAAGCTAAGTCTTGCATATATGATTTTCAATTTTATCCTTCTATATAGTTTTCTCATGATTAAATGTTTTAAATTTCATTAGGATTTCAATAATTTGATTTATAATGATTAGGAAAAATATTAACAATTAACTTCATGTTTTATATATTGTTATTAACTTGTTATGTATTAAAAAGTGGAGTTTATAAAAATTATGTCTAACATTAAACATTAAAACCCTATGAGAACTATGCTTAAATGAATCACCAAACTTCCATTCAGAACATACCCTAATTGTTCTGACAAATGTGCAAACCGAAACTAAGAGTAAAAAAATTGGTATCTATCCTAACTAGGATTCGGCACATGAATCATTACATCCTTGGACACTTGTTGATCGAATTACAAGTCATGTCATTTCATCACATCTACAAATATTTTAAAAGGCATTAACATTTATGATATATATATGAAAACATGGTTTCATTTTTTGTGTATCATTATGGTTTTGATTCTTTGCACCATTCGCCCCATTTACCAGATCTTATAATGTATTGAGCAAACTTTTGGATGTGTGGGATGTGGAAAGTAGTTTTTTTTACAAGAAGAAGGGTTAAATTGTTGTATAGTCTCCATTGGAAATCACCCTTACCCTTATTTTCTATTAATTGAAGACATAATGACACCCTTATGTAGGTTTAATCCGACTGGTAGTGAGTTACTCGACATTGAACCAAAAGCTGCGTTGTTAATTGAGAAAGTTGGATGGAAAATTTTTTCAGGAGTTTTGATGGACATAATGTTGAGGTAACTCGTCGATTTTCCATATCACTTAGGTAAAACATTTCACGGATTTAATATTTACAAGTGGTAATCTTTGAGGATTTCATAGCAAAAGAAACAAAGTTAGCTCATACTGGAGAAAAATGGTTCAAATGAGGGGAAATGAATAAGACCAAATGGAAGCAGTTTTTATTACCCTTGCTTGCAAATTTCGATGACAAATTTTGGTTCCCTACAAAATAATTAAATCCCCATTGGCATATTGAATTGAGCACATAGATCTATTTATCAACACACAACTCACAAAATATATCACACAATTTTACTCAGAAATTGAAGAATGAAACAGTGCAAAAATGGCTTGTAACTGTGAATGCTTTCATTAATCAAAGGTAATTAGATAATTAATTACAATGAAGTACAATGGCTAAATAGCCTCATGCAATTTGAATCCATGTGAGGAAATATGAATTGGTTTGACTCTACTTGATTGAATGGTTAATTGACCTTGTGTAAATCATTATTGGAGTTCATCGGAGTTCAAAATCACAACTCAAGTGTCTAATTCAGTGTTAACTAGTCTAATTGACCGAGGTAGGTGAGTAAATGTGCTTCACCTACATGCAACCATGCAAACCTAATGCTAACTGAGTAGAACTGAGTGTAACAGACTAGAACTGAATGTAAATGACTCCTAACTGAGCTTGACTAGTCAGCAACTAAACTCAACTAATGGAGGTTAGTGTTGGCACTCCCAATGGCTCCTAATTTGTAGGGATTGATCTAGGAGGCCCCTAAACTGATGCATCCAAGTGCAATCGGTGGCAGTTGGCCTCAATTAGTGTTCCCCATGCTTTAGTAACTGGTACACATGCCCCAGTTAGGCCAAGTAGACCCAATGGTTCTAGTGACTAAAGCTAGACTAAAAGGACTTTCAATTTAGACATGACTCCTGATTTAGAAATAAATGACCAAATTGGACAAGGGAGGATTATAATCCTAACACCCCCCCTGAATGCTAACTTGGACAATTTGTGGGCCCTGGTAATTAATACCATAGGTCACCCATTACAACAAGTAAAGTAACTGCTCAATATAAGGAGTTGGGGTAAAAACCACATGGGAAAAAAATCCCCTCTCTAACTAAGCAGATAGAATCAGGATTCAAGTTTGAAAAAATTGAAAATATGTTGCTACAATCTTTGTGATGTACTAGAGAAGCAACATGCATGATGTTCTGTGCACAATTATCTTGGGTCCTGGCATGTAGACTTCTCCATATTCTCCCAAAATTATGATGGAAGGAAGGAGGAATGAAACCTTTTCCTCTTTTTGGATGAAGAGGTGTATGATCCACTCTATTCTTTTGAAGGCAGTTTATAATCCCTTTCCATGTAGCATCTCACGGGAAGTTTTATGCATCTCTCTGAAGGAGGTAAGATTGCATGACATAGCACAAGGTTCTTTGTCGAGTGTCAGATGGATTTCCAGTCATCTTCCTAGCTTCCCGCTTGGGAGTAGGGACTGGATCTGGATTTGAATCACCCTGAATCTCAATCTCATAAACTGATACAGTTGGTTCTGCAATACTAGTGGAAACTGCAAAAGAAGTAGATGGAATTTTTTTACCTTCTCTTGCAAGTGGCTGCTGAGAGTGCACCAGTTTTGAAAATGGCATGAAGTGTGAGAACTCATATTCCTTGGAGGCATGTTTTGTAGCACCCTTCGCTATGATGTTCCCAATAGAGATATATGTGATCTCCACTAAGTCAGGACCAAATATCACTCGCTTTGGAGAGCTAGTATGAGTCATCTGGTATACAGATAACATATTTGCAGCTAAGGAGGGCACATAAAGCACATATTTGAACTTTCCATGTTCAAGCTTGATAGAACCCTTCCCTTTGGATCGAATTTGAGTATTATTGCCCATCTGAATACTAGGACCATCAAAATATTGCAAGGAAGAGAACGATTCTCTGGATGCAACCATATTATTGGAATCTCTAGAATCAATGAGGAAGGCATGTGCCATTGAGAATCTAGCCTTGAGTGCATGGCATGTCTCTTCATGTTCTTCAGTTTCTTCTATATGGTCAGCCTTCCTTGCACTAGCAAGTACAGTGATGTTATTTTTCTTCAAAAGAAGATCCATCTCATCAATTTTTCTTCTCATACAGGAGCTTTCTGGATGAAAGCCCCTTCCACAGTAAGAACAAAGGGTCTTTTTTTTCCATTCTTCTTGCTTCTCTTCGAACCTGAAGGCTCATTTGACTGCTCTTTCTCCACATGAGACTCATCCTTTTTCTTCCCTTTATCATTCTCTACCTTAATTCATCCTGCAACCAATGCTTGATCTCTAGAAGATCGAATGAGCCCCGTTTGGATCAACTTGTCATGATCTTGAGTGAGAGATTCAATGAAGGAGTTAAGAGTAGGAATCCTCCAATTTCGAGTAGCGAGCTTCACTCAATGGAAAGTTGATACAAAGACTGAGTAGTATGCACCAAGTTTTGAGAGAATGGAAAGGATGAGTTGATCATCCTCCTTCTCAACCTTGCATAACTTCAACTGGAACACTAGATGCTTGAATTTGGTGAAAAAGTCATTTAGTGTTTCGAAATTGGCTGGATGAAGAGAAATGTACTCATTCTCTAGCTGATAGATCCTCAGGTCATCTTGATTTTCAAATAAGGAAGAAATATTATCCCAAACCTGCTTGGCAGTCTTCAATCCATTGATGTGGAAAATAATATATCAAGAGATTGAGAGGCACAAGCATCCATATGCTTCATTAATCCTATTCCAGTACTTAACTTTGTCAACATAATGAATTGGCTCTGCCTCTGTCTCCATTGTGAGTCTGAAGAGCCTTTTGGAGCGAAGCTACATCTCCATGTCGTCCTTCCACTGGTGGTAGTTGAAAGGAGTGAGAATCTCCACTGGAGGGGCCATTGAGAATGCAGTGAAGGAGACTGAGCTGTTGTAGCGAATGCAGTGAAGGAGACTGAGCTGGTTGTATCAAATGCAGTGAAGGAGACTGATAAAAATGTAAATCACACAATCAAACAGGAAAAGTAAGGTCGACATCCTGGAATTTTGGAATTTTCTTCACACCCAGCATAATTGATCAAGGAAGCTTGATCAACAATTGCTTAACTTGGGATATTAAATGGTAAATTCTTTGCTTCTGGTGCAGTGCTGGAAGGAGTAATTTTGCTCAATTTTTTTTGATCCAAGTATGAATATA
The DNA here is from genome assembly GCA_001517045.1 of Pseudotsuga menziesii. Lineage (NCBI taxonomy): Eukaryota > Viridiplantae > Streptophyta > Pinopsida > Pinales > Pinaceae > Pseudotsuga > Pseudotsuga menziesii. The sequence goes on from LPNX010103842.1 coordinate 93,250, forward strand.
TAGTAGGAGAAGTGACCTGTCATACAAAGGCTCTTATACCATATTAAATTGAGCACATAGATCTATGGATCAACACACAACTCACAGAATAGATCACACAATTTTACTCAAAAATTGAAGAATGAAACAATGCAAAACTGGCTTGCAATTGTGAATACTTTCATTAATCAAAAGTAATTAGATAATTAATTACAATGAAGTACAATGGATAAATAGCCTCATGCAATTCGAATCCATGTGAGGAAATCCAAATTGGTTTGAATCTACTTGACTGAATGGTTAATTGACCTTGTCTAAATCATTATCGAAGTTCATCGGAGTTCAAAATCACAACTCAAGTGTCTAATTCAGTGTTAACTAGTCTAACTGACTGAGGTAGGTGAGTAAATGCGCCTCACCTACGTGCATCCATGCAAATCTAGCGCTAACTAAGTGTAACAGACTAGAACTGAATGTAACGGAGTCCTAACTGAGCTTTACTAGTCACCAACTGAACTCTAATGGAGGTTCGTGTTGACACTCCCAGTGGATCCTAATTTGTAGGGATTGATCTAGGAGGCTCATAAACTAATGCATGCAAGTGCAATCAGTGGAATTTGTACTCAATTAGTGTTCCCCACGCTTTAGCAACTGGTACATGTGCCCCAATTAGGCCAAGTGGAACCAATGGTGCTAGTGACTAAAAATAAACTGAAAGGACTCCCGATTTAGACATGATTCCTGATTTAGACATAAATGACCGAATTGGACAAGGGAGGATTATAATCCTAACATGGAAACCCTTGCTTCAACTGATTACTAGGTACATAACCTGTGATGGTCGTTTCTCCTCTATGCATTATTATCATCTAAGGTTTTTAATGGATTTCAGAGGCTCTAAGTTGAATTTACCTTGGTTTTTGCTAAATAGCTTAGAAAAAATGGCACATATATTTCAAAGCACCATAGGAAATCAAGACTGAAGTATATTTCATCATGGATTGGTTAAAATATTAATTCAATATCAATTGTCGTTAATTGGAAAAAAATGGGATCAATTTTTGGTTGAGAATGTTTTGGTCCAACCGATTTTTGTCCTCCTATTGTATCTAGATCTCAGCAGATGAGAAGGAAATTCTCTGTTAATGAAGCCTCTGTATTAAAATATGATTCCAACCCTAAGGATTTAAGTGATAGTCAACCTACCCTATCAAAATATTTGAGTGCTAACGTGACAAAGGGTAATCACATGATAATGGGTGGGAATTTTGTTGCTTATCAGCATGTACAAATCAATAAAATACCTATCCAAAAGTCTGAGACGTTTGTTCCCAAAACACAGATTCTATCTTATTTGATAAACTCAAACCTAAGCATAGAGATCCAATCTCTGCAACTTCTCGTAGATTAACCAGGAGTATGGCCATGATAATAACTCATTCAACAATCCAACAACAAAAGGACACACCATTAGTTGAGATCGCCAGTGGCCGATAAAAATGTGTTTCCAATTCATGAAATCAACAAGGATGGTGCATATATTGAAAGGTGTTTTGAAGAAAATAATCCCGTGATGGATCCGCTTAAGAAATGTTTGGATAAGCATACTCCAGGTATATCCGAATCAAAACCATGATCTATAGGTAACACTTTGTTTGCTAGAAGTAATAAGAGTCTTCGAAAAACACTCAAACATTGCCTTAAAAAAATGATATATCGATTGGAAGTTGACGTTGAGGACTTGCATGCTAATGCATTAGGTAAGGATGGAGAAATCAAAACGCTTAAAGGTGAATTATTCGTTTGGGTAAACATGTGGTAGGAGTTGAAGCTAAATAAAGAAAATTATAAAGATGTTAAAAGATCCCTTAATGTAACCAACGCACAATTACTCAAACAGTTTGAGCAACAAAAGTTTGAAATCATGAAATCGCAAGTTAGGTTATCCAAAGCAAGAAGAGCCACAAAATTACAGATTTCGAATTTCTCTTGTCATAGCTAAATTTGTTTTTTATTTCACTAGGTAATAAGAGATGTTAATTAGCATACCCACAAAATCATAGATTTTGTGGGCATGCTTAAATTTCTATAGCAGTTGTTTTATCTTTAATTCAATTTTAAATGAAATTAATGTATTGTTAATTGGTTATTACATGTGGCTTTTTGGATGCATTTTAATGATGGTTGTTGTTAGAGACAAGCAAATTTTACTACCAGGTGTCAAAGCATTACCCTTGCGATGATTTGGATGACATGCGTCTTTGTTGGATGTATTTTGCTTTTGATGATGTTACTTTGACGAAGAGTTTTCTACCAGATGATGGAACAATTTATCCTTTTGATGATCTAGATGCCAAGTGTTTCTTGTGTCTTGCATGGATCCATTTCAGTTCCATGGATGATGTTACTATGAATCTTATTAGTAGCCATTAAAACAATTACTCACTAGAACAATTTAGATGTCAGGTGTATTCCTTTGAGGAAATATGGATCAAACAAAACGATAATGAGAATCGTTTGTTTTAATTTCTTGACAACTGTTAGAAATTGTATTTATATTTTTAGAGATTAGTTGCATAGAATGTCGAGGGTAGTTAATTAGGTTTTGTTATATAAGCCATAAGAATCACTTGAAAAGGGGATTTGAAAGGACTAAGAAGACTGTATATTGGAGTAAAGACATAAACGTGCTACAAGCTTCTGTTGGAATTTCCTTCCTGTGATGTTTTTCAGCACTTGTTCTAAAACTGGTATCATTTTAAGTTCAGTTATATATAT
>LPNX010103842.1:96564-107178 GCA_001517045.1 Pseudotsuga menziesii
ACTGAATTACTCAAATCATAAATGCATTTTTGTGTTTGAAACAAATATTATATCTATCATATTAATTAATTTTTATTAATTAGACTTGATTGTGTGATATATATATATATATATATATATATACTTATTAATTGATTAATTTGTATTTTTACAAATATTCAATTAATTAGGTAATCATTTTTACATTCAAATATTTAAATGTTAAACATTTTGTTTTTTGTTGGAAAAGTGGTGGTCCCTGAATAGCAAGGTTTCCATTGGCTAAGAAACCATGAACCAGGGGCATCTAAGTTGTCAACATCACTCGAGGATCGCACCCGGCCTGGACTGCACCAACCCTTAACTTGGTTGGATTTTTTGGTATCCGACGGGATTAGAACCAATGACCTTCCAGCTTAGGGGGCGTCTTAACCATACCCCACCACCAACTGTTCTACATCTCTCGGATATTTAAATGTTAAACATTAATTGTTCTTTGACATTTATGTTTTAGAATAATACATAATTTCTTAGTTATTGTTCTTTTATCATAAAATATTATTAAGCAGAAAGTTATTTATAATATTAATTTTGATCGTTTTCTTTCCAAGTTATATTATTTACTTTATGTTATGTATACTATCAATAGCCAATTAAGTTCTAGGGGAGTTTTTAGGGGTGAAATTTTGCTAATTGGCTATTTTTGTATTTTTTTCAAAAAATAAACTCGTTATTTGGTCATTTTTAGTGTCTAATATCACCTATATTTACATAAAATATGTTTTTTATCATAATATTCGCCAAAATTTACACATTTCAGTGTTAATTTTATGTTTCATATTTAATATTCGCCTACCTATCTATAAACATGTTTTTTTTCAATTCAAAACAATCACCTAGAATACTATACTTAAGTATAATATTAGAATCCTTAAAAAATACCCCGAGCTAATAGTTTGCTCTTGGTCAATATAGGATTAAGTAGTTTAGATTAAATTTTATTTTTTGTAGTTTAATTTTTCTATTTATGATTTAGCAGTTATTAAATAGATTTCATTTCATAGTTAGTTATCTTTCATCTTTTTAAGTATTTTTAACAATAATGCTTGAAAATTTAAACAGAGACTCTCCTTAAGAGAGAAGAACATAGATTAGATATAGAAAATCATTTTTTATTTAGTAGTTGCTAAATAGAAATTTCATTTTTAATAGACTAACATAACTTGTAGATAATAGATAGTTTTAAATTAGTAATTTTATTAGAATTTAGTTTAGCTTTTAATTTGTTAGTTGATTTAGGACACACTTTTAATTTGTTGTAATCTCACAGATCACATAAGGTTACCTATAATACATACTAAAACATACATACATAATAGAGACAAAAGATAAGAACAAGTAGATAGAATAACAGATTATATTAGCATGAGAGGGTCCATACAATACAGAGAACTGAACCGCGTTCTCATCTGGCTCAATAGCCTAATATATATGATTTACAAACAGTTACAAAATAACTACTTGTCGGTTCGGTGAACCGACACGACCTTAGGTGGCCAACCTAATCTCTAGTTTAGTCGAATGACCGACTAAGTCGGCTATCATTCAAGTCGGCATACCAACTTGCTCCTCTAACATCTCCCCGACAAACAAAACATTTCTTCGTCTCGAAGAACAGGGAGGTACAAAAATTTCGTTGTCCGTCTAAGTAGTCATTATTATGTGCTTGGTCTTCATGGGCTGTGAAGTCTGATGGTTGGTCTTTTCTGTACGCAGAATTCAACAATTGTTCGAGCTGTCACTGCTAGGTGATGTTGGAAATCCGTCCAACTCTGCAATATTTTATGTATGTCGATGGTGAGTGTAGTTAGATTTGATAAGATCGACATTTTCTCTGGAATGGAAATTTCAGCTATTCTTTCCATGTCGGGACCCATAAACTGGTCCTTTTCTTCTGTTGTCTCTCTGAGTCATTTCATCTATGGGCAGATGATGTCTACTTTTTCCAAGTTGGGAATGGCTTGATGCACCCACTGATGTGCTTCCCACTCAAGCTTCTGGATTTTAGCTATCTCAAGCACTATTTGATCCTCAATTGTGCTTCTAAGTGCTTCGTCAGTGGTTTTCCTCTTCTCAAGCGCTTGGATCTCTTGTCGGGTCTGCCTGGTGCACTGATAGACTTTCCCATTCTGATTGGTCAATAGGGTAGATGATGCCTGCTGCAAGCATGTTATCAATCTCCTTTTTGACTATCTCTTTGTATTTATGAGCTAGCTTATATGGCCTTTTCTTCACAGGTTGAACATCAGTTTTAGTGTCAATTTTAATTTCACCCATTTCGTGGACTAAACCTTTGAGATTTGTATAATCTCGGGAAATTACATCCTAGAAATCTTTTAACAGGTTCACTATTTCTGTTGTTTGCTCTTCACTCTAGTAGTCTCCAATCTTTTCCATTTTTGGTCGGTCATCATTTGAGATGTCGAATTCTCTAGTTTTGACCTTAGCATCTATCCATTTTGGTGCTTTGTCTTCATTGATTGGTCGACTTCCTTCTTTAAAATGTGAGAATGTGGCAGGGAATTAGTCGGCTGTAGTCATTCGGTCGGTATCATCCTTGTCAATGGTTCCAACTTTGAGTACTGTGCGAATAGGTTTGGTCGTTTTGACATGGTTTGATTTACATCTAGAACTTTTCCCTTCTGTATTTTCATTTTCTAACTGTAGTCTTGTCAACTGTGGTATTGTCCTAGTTTGTATATTGTTACAGTTCATTGTCTGTCTGTTGTGTTTTAAGGGTTTGTTTTTTGTCGGCTGTATAAATTCTTTAATCTGTTTTGTTGTTTCGACCAAATTCTTATTTTGTGGTATAAAGTTGAAATCTTTGATAAAATTTTCTCTGAGTTCAGGCCATAGGAATGTTTCACCTCGGGATTCCTCTATATTATACCATTTGTTTGGTAAGTCGGCGAGGGTTGATGGGAGATGTGGACATGCACGTTCATCTTTGTACCCAAGTCTTTTCCATTCTTTTTCACATGTCTTAATATGGTCTTCTAGATTATGTCCTTGAGTGAAAATAGGTATATGAGCTTGGTTGGTTAACTTCTTTCCTCCAAACCTTTCTACAAAGTAAGTCAAAGCTGTTGTCCAGGTTTGCAGTCTTGTCTGATGGGTATCCCACCATCTAGCATCTTGTCCTATAAAAGTATCTACTAAACTTTGTAGTCGACCATGTTCACCAATATTTTTGGACACTTGTTCTATGTGCATGACTGGTGATTCTCTTTCCTTATATCTTGGTTTTTGTGTATTATTTATATTTGTAGGTTTTAAAGTAGGGTATTCCCTAATTTTTTCTCAAATATTTTTGGTACAATGGACACTATAAAGCACTGTTGGGTGGGATTTTTTTGTACTTTTTGGATAGTCCAGGACCCTTTTGCTTGTGTTTCGTAGTTCTCGAATTCCCAATCATATAATTCTACATCTAAATTATATCCTATTGAATCTTGGTTGCCCAAATGAAGTTCTCCATAGATATTAGGTTCTGTATAATTTGCATTATTTTGTATCTAATAAAGTTGTTGGATATTAACTTCTTCATCGATAGGTTCTGTCCAAGGTTCTCCTTGGGATGGATGAATAGGTACAATGACCTTTTTTCTGTTTCCTTTTAATTTTATTCTCTATTTATCTAAAGATATCGACACTTTCATATTTCTTCCCCAAGGTCGACCTACTAACGCTGTGAAGGAGCTAGATCCTTCCTTAGGGTCAATAATTTCAAAGTCGACTTTGGTTGATATTCCCTTAATTGTGGTGTCCACATTTTTTCAGACCCCAATAAGTTCAATTAGGCCTTGGTCGGCTAGTTTCAGGTATATACCTGACTCATATAGTCAAGGTCTACCTAACTATTCCCATGTGTGTCGAGTCATAATATTTACCTGTGATCCGAAATCGAGTACAACTTGTCGAACATGGTATCCTTCAATTTCCAAGTCGACAAGTGGGTCGGCATCACTTTTATCTTTTCTATTTAGACTGCAGATATTCTTTGTTTGTTTTTCGGTGTTGTTGTGTTTTATTTCATATAATAAATCAATGAATTGCGATACTGAGTTATCTGTGTGTACTAGTTGTATTAATTCTTCTATTGTGTTATGTTGATTGTCATTTTCTTCTTCCTGTCATGAAAATTATCTAAATATATTTGTTGCATCTTTATATATTTGTTTTTCTTTAAGTGGGTCAGGATAAACATTTTTCTCTTTTATCTTTCTTATTTGGGGGTTATCACTCCCAGTTTTTGTCCCTTGTCGGGTTACGATATGTTAATCCTTTGTATTGATAGTATCATGTTTTTGCACACACAACAAGACCTTAACATTCTTCTTTTTATTTATCTTTTCAAGCATAGTAGGGAAATCCTCTAATGAGTGATCCCCTACGCCACAATTAGTACAGAATTTGAGGTTAGTCCTGTCCTTGTATGGACAGTCTACATGTCGGTGTCCCTCCTTATAACATGTGAAACATTGGATGGGTCGACATGGTCGGTTGTCTCGATTCCCGGAGAATCGACCTCGACCTCCATAGCCTCCATGTCGGTTGTCATACCGGAGCTTGTATCTTCGACCTTCATATCTTTGATTGTTCTGATCGTTTGGCACGTGGTTTTTCTCATTACTTTGTGCAATTGCGTTGGTCTGATAGACTGCATGATAATTTTGTCGGTTTTTGAGATTCAGATGGCAGTCAGCCATGTTATGATTTTTGTTTTTGTAGATTGCACACCAAGATGCCTTATCGTTCTTCATGTCAAACGAGCAATCTTTTGTCGAGTGGTCTCCATGCTCTTGGAAAATGTCACAAAAACATTTAGTCTGCACAAATTGAATGTCCTGTCGATTGATGTCCTATCAACAGTTGTCTTTTGAATGTCCGGCCGTCGAGCACTTCGTGCACCAGATATCCTAAATTTTTAGGTTTGATTCTTTTAATGACTTCTCTACGCTCTCAAGCTATTATTCTAATCTGTGATCGGTGGAGTAGGCTGGTATGTCCTCATCCATTTCTACTTGGAGAGATTTTGTAAGCACATCTTCGTAAGTCTTGAATGTCTCCAGACTTATGTGTCAGTGAATTTTCCGTGATAAACCTGTAAGAAACCACTTGATTAATAATTGTTTGTCAATAACATAGTCCAAATTGGCTAAGAAGGTCTTTCCATTGTTTATTGTAATCGCGGATAGTTTCTCCTGGATTATGTGATGTCATTTTTAGTTTCTTTGCTGGCAGATGTTTTGCATCTAGAGTTTTGAAAAATGATAGAAATTGCGATTTGATCTCGGCTTTGGTTGCTCGGGGTGTTCTTTAAGAAAAGGTCATGTACCAAGTTAATGCCCTTTTCCTCAAGGCACTAGCGAACTGCGCCATCTTCCTTTCTTCATCTGTAACTTGGTTAGCCTCCAAAGTTGACTCATAGACGAACCAGTGTCGTTTGGGGTACTCATCACCCTCATATAGAGGAATGTGTGCTAACCCGTGACCCATGTCAGAGTCACTGTCACTACTTTCAGGAGGTGGCGGTGGTGGGGTTATTTGCGTATTCCTCTCTGCGGAACTATTGTCAATGGAACTCTCGTTCCTGTCGATTATTTTTATCGTTTCCTCTTCGACCAGTAGCCGGTTGGTGTCGACTTCTTCTGTCAATGTCCAACTGCAATTATCTGTCCCCAGTTCTGAATGTTCTGTGTCCTCCAAAGCTGTATTTGACAGGGGGGGTGCTCCTTCATGTGTTGGTAAAAGTAAGTGGATACTTCGGTTGGAGGGTACCGCTTGAAGCGTAACCCAATTTCCTTCTTCTGGTCAACGGATAATGAGATGTCTACCAGTGTATGTCTCATCGTCTAGTTAGCTCCATATACCAAAGTCACTAGCTCCTAGTCTGAGGTCCTCTTCGACAATAGCTTGTATTCGGGTACGTGGATCTGTCAAAGGTTTTACTTCCTGGGGAACTTCTAATTAGAGAGATTCTCGCTTCTCTATCCATAGTTCTTCTTCCATAGGGGACGCCTCTTCTTCCATGCCTTCTTCTTGTCGTTCATGACCCGACTCCGATGGATCTCTTTCCTAGTCGGTCACCCTAGTACTCATTCCTCTCTGCAGTTCTAAGGCTCTTTCTCTTCTTTCTTCCCTACTTTGTAGCCTCCTCTCCCTCTCTATTTTCTGGAAGTCCATCATACATTTGTGTGACACTGTCTTCTTGGTTTTATTTTTAGGTTGACTTCTCATTAATGGTGATTGGTATTTCTTTTAGTCGACTAGAATCCACTCCACTTTATTCCGACATATGACCAGCTACCCCCCCATAGCCTACCCAACGCTTTAGAAATCCTGGATAGTTCTGTCTACTTGCTTAGGAAGTATTCCCACTCCCTTTATGTAATGAATTTTTCCCACCTCTTTTGCTTTTCCGCCCAATTAGGGTTTAATGGCGGTCTGTGAAGTGATGGACGGGGTTCGACAATATGACCCACTCCCTTCTCGATCAGGAATTTAAACAGCAAGGATGGTAAGGAACACAAAAATTGCTCCGTGAGGTTTGTGTAGAATTTATTCTTGATGGCTTCCACCGAAGTTCTGTCTTCTACTGCTTGCTCCTCGTAGAATTTGTTGGAGATTTTTTTGAACCACTCACACAAGTTTGTTCTTCCCCCGTGAATCTATTTTTCTAGTAACTGTTGATCTTTAGTCCCTTCCGACCTTTTCATCCAGGAGTTTCTTCAGAAGTTGGGGCACTGATTCTACAAACTTCTCATGTGTCTCTGTAAAGAATCTTTCTTTTGCTTGTGCAGTCGTCAATCTGGTTCTTTGTGCGTAATTCTACAAATAATTTGCTACTTTACGCTCCCACCAGTCCTTAATCTCCTATTCTAATATCATCTGCTTGCATACATCTTAGACATGTACTATTGACAATGGAACCAATGTTGTAATCTCACAGATCACATAAGGTTACCAATAATACATACTAAAACATACATACATAATAGAGACAAGAGGCAAGAACAAGTAGATAGAATAACATATTATATTAGCATGAGAGGGTCCATACAATACAGAGAACTGAACCGCGTTCTCATCTAGCTCAACAGCCTAATATATATGATTTATAAACAGTTACAAAATAACTACCTGTTGGCTCGGTGAACCGACACAACCTTAGGTGGCCGACCTAATCTCTAGTTTAGTTGGCTGACAGACTAAGTCGGCATACCGACTTGCTTCTCTAACCTTATGTATACTATCAATAGACAATTGAGTTCTAGGGTAGTTTTTAGGGGCAAAATTTCACCAATTGGCTATTTTTGTTTTTTTTTCAAAAAATAAACTCGTTATTTGGTCATTTTTAGTGTCCAATATCGCCTATATTTACATAAAATATGTTTTTTATCATAATATTCACCAAATTTTACACATTTCAGTGTTAATTTTATCTTTCATATTTAATATTTGCCTACCTATCTATAAACATGTTTTTTTCAATTCAAAACAATCACCTAGAATATTATACTTAAGTATAATATTAGAATCCTTAAAAAATTCCCTGAGCTAATAGTTTGCTCTTGGCCAATATAGGATTAAGTAGTTTAGATTAAATTTTATTTTTTGTAGTTTAATTTTTCTATTTATGATTTAGCAGTTGTTAAATAGATTTCATTTTATAGTTAGTTATATTTCATCTTTTTAAGCAGTTCTGATAATAATGCTTGAAAATTTAAACAGAGACTCTCCTTAAGAGAGAAGAACATAGATTAAATATAGAAAATCATTTTTTATTTAGTAGTTGCTAAATAAAAATTTCATTTTTAATAGACTAACATAACTTGTAGATAATAGATAGTTTTAAATTAGTAATTTTATTAGAATTTAGTTTAGCTTTTAATTTGTTAGTTGATTTAGGACACACTTTTTCTAAGTTTAAGTGGTAGAAATATCCTTAAGAGGGTGAAACTTAAATGGTAGCAGGACCACAACCTACGAGAATTAACTAATCCAAACACACCAGAAGCTGCAGTGAGCGACTTGTGTGAGTTGATTCCCCGTGTCAGCCATAGTAAGAAAATACTTCCAACACAACCTAAACAAAAAGAAATGAATAAAAGTGAAGTGGAATTGACATTAATATTGTTGTGGGAAATATTGCATGATAGTGCTTCCCACTTTGGGATGGGGCTAGGCCTTGTAGGATGAAACAATGCCTTATTATGGAGCCCTTTTTTTTTGTTGGTGGGATGACCCCAAGTGATCATTTTATGCTCCTTTTGATGGTGGGATGACCCCAAGTGATCCAAGTGATCCTTATTATTTGGAGCCCCTTTTATGTTCTCTTGAGTTCAGATACTTTTATTTTTGGCATGCCTGGTATCCTGTCACCCGTCCTTGGTCCTAGTACGAACCCTAGTGTCGAACTTGGGGGCATCACAACTCCTTACCGTGCTCATGGATTTGGGAATGGTCATATTCCATATCCACTCTATTTTTGGAGGATTTTATTCCCTTCACTTGGTCTTTACACCAGTGGTCACCCTCACGAGGGTGGTAGTGGATACGTGAAAATTGGGTCTACACTTTACATTCCTCTTTATGTCCCATCGTCCACTGCATTGTTTCCTTTGAATGTAGTTGTCATGATCAATCCTCCTTATGGCCTATAGTTTGGACTCTTTACTGACTCTTTCGAGTTGTTTTGGACTAATATTGTTGTCATGTAGGGTCCAGTTTGGTACACTCTCTCCGAGTCTTCAACTTGTTCATTCCTATTACAGGTATCATGTATAAACTGGAATATAGGTTAGGATTTCACATCTGCTTGCATTTTGCATGACATTATGACCGTTTCATCTTATCCATAGGTATGAACCCATTCCATGATGTCACGGAACCTTCATGCTGCTTTTAGAAGTGGCGTTATGTGAATGGTAGAGCTTTCCCATACATGGGTACCATAGTTAGATCCTTTTTTTCATTTGGTGCCTATGCTGAGTTTCCTCCTTTAGGTTGTGGGAGTCCCTTTTTAGTCCTATCATGTCTTTGAGCAAGAGCTTCATACTTCTCTTAAACTTTATGCTGGACATTCCCCCGGGACTCCCTTGTATATGTCAAGTTGTAATTGCATTATCATGAGTTTTGCTTGCCTTATTGAGCCTTATGCCGACTTCTTGACTTTGATTATCAGCCATATAGCCCGAGCTTGTCACATGTCTAGCTAAGCAGATCCTTTTTACATATCTTTTGCAGCTTGATTCCCCATTTATTTTTACCGGGAGGGGACCTTCCCCCGAGTGTCGTTATCCTGCACATGTTTCCTTGCATTGAGCATAAATATGTTTTGCTACTTGGAACTAGTTTTCTTTTCCCCTGACACTCGTCTCCTCCTAGATTTGTAACTATAAAGCACTTTTATTCTTTTTCAATCTTTTCAAAATATCTGAAAAAGTCCAAAAAAATAAATAAATAAAACAAAAATCCGGACAGCAAAATATGTTATCTTTGGCAGTAGTCGAGTCATGTCGCCTTTGAATAGAGCACTATATATCACATCTGTTGGTTGGGTTATTAGTTTGACTTTAGGATTTGTACTCACCGTACTCTGAATTTATCTCCACCGACTGGTTAAGCTTCTAGTCCCTCACAGAGATGTCCCAATTTTCATATCGAGTCCATAATGCCTATCTTTAGTCACCACTTGCATATATGGTCTTGTTCAAAGGAAGTTCAAGCCTGAGGCATCCATTCCTCAGTTTTCTTGACTTTGCATGCTGTTATAGAGATTTTCACCCCACTAGGTGAATCACACTTTGTATGGCCTTCCCCTGTCCCGCTGCAGACTCTTTAGACCCAATGGACCACATTTTATCCTTTGATGTATCATTGATCATCCCCAAAACTAGATAAACTATGATATACGCGGCTTTTTCCCCGATAACCGCATACATACGCGGGTTTGACCCCTATAGTCGCGTACATCGGGATGTGTGCATAGTCCAAATCCTTTTGGAGCGTTCCTTGACTTGGATCCGACTCATATGACTCCTGGCCTTCTATATGCCTTGAGATCGCTCGGAGTCGACCCTTCATTGTCCCTTGTGAAGCCATATAAGGAACCCCTTGGTACATTAAAGAGGGGAAAAAGATAAGAGAAAATTGAGAGCATCGAAATTATAGTCCATTGTTGCCAGAACTTTATGCTTGAGTCTGCATCCCTTTGTCCCTTGGAGCACTGTTGTGTTCTTCCCAAGCTTTCCTTTTGTTAGTAAGCTTGTTATCGAAGTGATGGAGGATTGAGGTGGTGGAGGCCCAAGTGGGGGATTCAGTTTCTCCGGTTCGCAGACGTGTCGTCGGAGGTTGTCACTTGTAATCTCTGATTCTTATTAATAGAAATATCTTTTCCTGTCCAGTAATGTGTATTTGAATGAATATTGTTTCCATTGGAATATGTCAAATGCTTTTACATTATTGATGACATATGCTAGAATAGATCTAACACCATGAAATATAGTATGCTTGTATTGTTTACTTGTTGTTGAGGACGTGCTATAACAATTCAAGCTGAAGATTGGAAAG
>LPNX010103842.1:109397-159094 GCA_001517045.1 Pseudotsuga menziesii
GGTGTCTGTTGTGGTACCCCAAGCCATAGGAATTTCTCTCCGTAACACATGCCGACCATTCCCGATACTAGTACTAGTTCATGCACATCTTGTTCGAGTTCTTCCACATTATACAACATTTCTGAGCACCTCGTGTTGGTTGATGGGGGATGACTTAATTCCCTCCTTCCAGTGGATTCCATCCCATCGATTTCAGATCATTTATTCTGGGATAGGAGTCTAGAGTAATTTGAGTGCCTTGAGACTTACAATCATCAGTTGTAGGTTCTCTCGCGATCGACAGTTTTGGGAATACATCAATGTCCCTTGATCGATGGATTCTTCCAAGTGTTCTACCTCAACACATCTATTCACACTTGTTAGATTGCACTCTAGTACCTTGATTCCCATTTTCATTATCGGTGGGTGATCTCGTGTCTATTAATGGTATACATCAATGACCGATAATCATACGATGGACTACTATGTTCAACCTCGACACCTCTATTCACATAGTAGGACATGTACTTGTATTGGTTTGTGTAGAATACTTTACAGCTTGGTGGCATTCCACATATGATACCTCCTCGATTGTGTCAGTGTTCATGAGATTTCATCTCTCGTGATTTGATTCCAGTGTATGTCAGATATCTTCAACCATTATGGAGATATTGATCCATTGTATATCTTCAACTTCTATGGAGATCTTGATCCATTGTATATCTTCATCATGGATATTCATATCTATTATATATTGTACGTGGCTATGACCACACATGTCACATTTTGTATATCATGCCTATTCATGGCCATTGTACTCTTATATATCCGGGACTGCTATATGTATTTGCAGTCACATGCAAAGATTGATTATTGTACTACTGATGGACGGCTGGTTCTTCCACCTGGTTCTTCATCACTCCACTTTTGGGATGGATTTTATAATGTTTTTCGGCAATTATGTTACCCGGCTGACCTCACACATTAGGGGGCATCTGTTATAGCTGATTTTACCACACATGGTTGATCGCATATTTATGGCCTTCCTTGTCCCTCTGCATACTCTTTATACCTCATGGACTGATATTATACTTTGATGTTTCCAAGTTCATCCCTAAAAACACTTGTTTATTTCTGTATGCAACTTTTAATCCCATACTCGTGTGTACATGCAAATTTTAACCTCAAACCCACGTATATCGAGATGTGTGCATAAATCCAAATAGTTTTGGAGTTTTCCTTCATGTTTTTTTGAACCACTTGAATCTTGGCCTTCCATATGCCTCGAGATCGCTCGGATTTGACCCTCCATTACCCCTTTGGAGTACTATATAAGGAACCCCTTGGATACATTGAAGGGGGGGAATTTAAGAGCAGCGAAACTATAGTCCATTGTTGCCATAGCTTGCATTTACTTGATTTTTCATCCCTTTGTCCCTTTGGATCACTTTGTGTTCTTCCCAATATTTCGTTTTCTTGTGAGCTTTCTATCGGTAGATGGAGGATTGAGGTGGTGGAGGACTCGGTTTCTCCGGTCCACAGATGTGCCGATAGAGGTTGTCACTTGTGTAATCTCTTATTTGATTAATAGAAATATCTTTTCCTGTCCAATAATGTGCATTTGAATGAATATTGAATCCATGGATATGTTTAATTGCTTATGCATTATTGATTATATATGCTAGAGTAGATCTAACACCATATTATATAGCATGCTTGTCTTGTTTGCTGTTGTTGAGAGAAAATTGCTGGCGCAAGCGTGATTGGAAAAAGCTCAACGGGGATCTATTTCAACCATCTAGAATAAGGTATGATTCAAAGTCCCTTAGTGTTAGATGTTTGGTTTTTCTTGCATATTGGGAAGGGATTGATTTCTCGTGTCTAGCTGTCTGTTGTGGTACTCCCTAAGCCATAGGAAATTTCTCTCTGTAACACCAAGTGTGATGCACCCAAAGAAAGTGAAGATGCCTAAGTGGAGAGTACTTGAACTAATTTGATTCAAATCGGAGTTTGTTTTGTAGGTACAATTTCAACAACAAAATTTAAAAATCACATCCAAATTTGAATAGGTACCAGGACCTCTACAGATCATCTTAGAGGGCCTACCATGGTTTGTTTGAAAGTTTTTTCCGTGATATGAAATGGGGTTTTTGTAGAATTCAATTTGAGTCTTTGGTTTGAGAGACATATTCAGTTGAATATCATAGGTTTGCAACAACTTGCGTCCATCCATACCCTCTATTTCTCCTTGATATTTATCACTCCACAGGATAAGATATGTCAAGTTCCTTATATGATTTAAAATATTTGTTCGATATCCCAAATGGGTCTTCAACAAAGTTTGATTCTGTTGATTGCAGAGTAAGTTGTGATTGAATTGGAAAAATGACATCAATCATGTTTTTGAGTTTTTATTTAAGCGTACATACATGATTTGATTTACATGTACAACTTATTGGATTCAAATTTGTTCCTAAATGTGAAGAAGAAAATTCCAGAAACCTCTAATGTACAACTTCAAATATGGATATGAGATCAATTCCCCTTCTATCACCATTCAATTATGTTGAGTCAAAGTTGAAGATGGTTGCATATCGTGAGAGCCATTATCTCCTTGATGTGTCTTTTGGAGTTGGTAAAGAATCTTATGAAGAGGAAAATTATTGGCTAAATGATTGTGATAAAGCATATGGAAGTATGGGTATGGTAATGACTCCTAATATCTGTTATCTCATGGAATTTGTTAAGTATCCATTTGATCTCTAGAGAAATATAGATAGATCCTCTGGTGTGTAGAAAGCAGTAGATAATGTCTACAGTGAATCCAACACCTCCTCAAGTTTTCTTCCTTCAAATGACTCGACCTCAATTCTCTCCATGAGGTTATCAAAGATGAAGAAATAGCAGAATCTTCAACTCATTCAATTCGAATGTTGAAAGTCTCCTTGTAGTTACTCCTTCTCTTGTTTCTCCATAAGCTTATGAGATATTTGATATCTCATCTTCCCATACAACTGATCCAGAAGAAGACATTTGAACCTCCATTGGCAAAGAAAAAAATCCCTTTCCATCCTACTCATTAATCATTCTCCAGTGATTCTTCTATTCTATATTATGTATGAAGTTTGCCAATAAAAGCTCAAGGAATTGAAGAGAAATCTTATTCCTCTCTCTCCAATCATGTTATTAGTGTGCAAAAATGTGATGTGTTGGGTGTTTTGGAAGAAACATCATATTACAGGAGTGATCCATTCAACCTCATTGATCTAGAGCTTCCACAAAATTTCTTCCTGTTTGTTTGCACCAATTCTCAGAGTTTTATTAAAGAAGGAGAAATCATGCATATACCATCTCAGTGGCGTGCCTGGAACCTTTGTTCCTCATTCTTGGATCCGATATCACCTTATTTGGTGCGAATTTAAATTTTCAATACCTTTCATTCATGCTTGCGATTGTTCTCATCAATATTGGTGTGAAAAATCAAGCACCTTAAGTCTCTTTCAAACTTGTTGTTGGGGATTTGAGGTCAGTTTCTTCTCATAAGTTTGATGATACGAAGTATTGTTATTTTATGGATATTTTGAAAGCTAGACCAGATTATAGATCTCACACATTTACTCTCCTTAGTCTCATGTCTTCTCCTCACATGATCACATACTCATCTCCTCACAGTAAATATGGAGACCGCTTGCATTCGCTTGGATACTTTCTCCTCACACATGTAGCTGATTTTACCTCACATGGTTCAATGCTCAAAGTTGAGACATCTCAGTCGCTTGGTTTTACCTCACATGATTTGAATTATCAAGCACTTTTACTCTTTTGTTAGACTATCTCAGTTGCTCTACATGGTCCCATAATCTATTATGCAATTTTTTATGTTCCCGATTCAGTTGAGAATATTCATGCTCTTCCAAAGAAGAAAATTCCTCTAGACATAATCATTTAGTTTGGGGAGGTTCACATGCACAACCCTAGGATACTAGTGCACACAAGGACCATCACACTAGATTACTACTCCATAGAGACATTGATTGCAGAAATATTTTCATAATTTTTTACTCAAGAAGAAATGTTTTCTCTTAGTATGAAAGCTTGATCTTGGTTTTATTGCTTATTTTGAGGGGGCGGGTTCCCATGAGTTTTTCCCCATTTTCCTCAGTTTGTTAAGAATTTCCTCTTACATTTAGATTATATGGGTGACCTTTGGTCTTAGTTTTCAGGGCCCGGGTTGTCCAAAGTCAAGATAAATGGGGGGTGCTGGGATTATTATCAATCCTCCCTTTCACCACATAGTCTATTTGTACATTTACCTAGCTTAGAAGGTCTTCATCACTCCACTAGCACATGATGGATACATATAGGGGACATATTCCACTTACTTCACCTGATTGCATGATTTTAGGTTCCCCGAGTACCAATACCTATAATTTAGGAACCCACTATGAGTGCCACCAACAGTCTCTAGTAGTTGACTCTAGTAGGTAGTAAGTTAAGTCCAATTATGCTCCAATTCCCATTAGTTATATTTATGTCAGTCATCCTAGCTGGTTTCCATGTTTCAGGGGAAGTAGGGCGCATTTTCTCACCTACCCTCATTAGTTAATTGAGTGTGAACTGTTTTAGTGACCTGGAGTTGCATTAGTGAGCTCTAGTGGTGATTTTACCACACTGAGTTAGCTCCAGACTTAGTCCGAGTTGGTATATTTGAAACCTATATTAGGCCTTTGAATTCTCTTATATGTATAACCATTGTGTTAATTATTATTTACTAATATGTGGATTAATACTAATTAATGGATTATGATTAATTATTCCAATTAATGGTCTCATGGGTTTTTTTTTATCTTCCATGAATTATTGATCTGAGTTAATCAGTTACTTCTATCTCTTCTATAATTCTCCATTTGAATTTTTCAGGCTTGATGATCCCATGCTTCATTCAATTTTACATGGTCAAGCTAATACAACACCATGGAGAGGTGAGCTCCAAATGGAGGAAAACACTCTTCCTAAGAGAGGCCTTTCTTGTCCAAAAAATTCTTGAAGTGTGGTTAATGAACCAATGTGTGAGAAAATCACTTGCCCCTTGAGGGAAGGGGGAAAGGGATATTTGGAAATGCTTGGAAAGAGGGAAGAGGTGAGCTAAGGGGAATCTCAATCACAATTACAACAACATAATTTTTTTCTTCAATATTATTACAATGAACAATCCCATGGAATTATTTTATAGGCCAAGGGGTAGCCAAGAAATGACAAGATCATAGTGTAAATCCATTGATTCATGTTTTGGCTCCAAAGTACACCAAGAGGCCATTTAAGGAAACCAAGTATGTGAGAGGCCATATTCAAATTCAAATGGGTGAGTGGAACTTTCAAGAGCCATCAATGCGTCATTGACGGTGATATACTGCCATCAATGTCAGACATGTGGATCTCGAAGGAATTTCTGTGTTGCAACGTGCATTTTGTTTTGGAGGTACACGTTGTAGCACGAGTAACTAAAGTTTAACCCACATAGTTGCGTCTTTTGATTGTTGTGGGGACATCTTGGGGTCATTTTTATCTTTAGAACTTGTGAAGGTGTCTTCGGATGTGTGCATGTTGTATGATGATGATGCTTTACCGTGTGAATCATGAAATTGTCACATGTGTGCAAGTTTTTTGTGATAACAATCCCTATCCATGCATGATATATACAAAGTTAAGATGGATCTACTCTAGTGATAAAACTATATTAGATGAAATTAAAAAAATATGAATTATCCCAGAGGATCTATAAAGGTCAAATTTTAAACTCAATGAATCTCAACAAAAATGGCATGGTTGAGAATATCTCATCGAGCCGATTTAAACAACCTAAATGACACCTCAAACCGATTCTAGATGAGGAAACTATGATGTTGTGAAGTTTTGACCAAACATGTTTTTTACTGACAAAAATGGAAAAAAAAAGGTGCCACATGGCACCACTGCAAGGGTTCCACGTGTCTTATGTGTATCTGACTTGGAATCCCTTAGTGATGACACATGGTAGGAGAAGTGATGACATGGCTTCTTTGTGGTAGTCCAGTAGGCACACACATGGCTCCTATGTGGACTAATTATATTCCACCAAGTGGTGTGAGCAGTGGTGAAGTGGCATAAGGTGGCGCAATATGATGGTGACACATGGAAAGTGTTTGTTGGTTTGAAATTATGGTTTAGAATTATCCTCTACGGTATTTGATCCCAATACCTACCATTGTCTAGGAAACATTCCTAGCCAATCTGCCACAACCCGTTGCTTTTTATGCTTATGGGGGGGATTTTATTTAACTTTGGTAGAGTATATTATTTGAAAATAAAAGAACCTGGGAGCCCATGGCCCAGCCCATGGGGCTCCCACCCCACAACTCTACTACCACCATATGCAAGATCACAACGAGCTCCAACAAGGATCATATGGGGGGACACAAGGTCACACCCAACACCCACATGGAACAAGCCCACATTTCAACACGTGCTCCACTAAAACTTTGGTTATATGGTTACAAATGGGTTTTGGTTGCAACAGGTGATATCCGTTATGCCAACGAATTATATTATATGGTTTGGTTAATGGGTTGTTGGTTTGTTTTTAAGCATTCGATATTTTTAATATATATACCCACAACCAGGCATATACCAAAAACTCTGGTTGGGATTTACTAAAGTGAAGCCAACAAATATGGTGTTTGTTGGACATGCAACCAAAACTTGGTTGCAACTACATACAACATAAATCAATGAAGTTGTAACTAAAAATGATCATGAGGAACATGTGAAGGGGCCACTCTAAGGCTAAATAAACCCCATTTACCATTATAGAGGGGTTATCCATTTTCTATAGAGAGGATCCATTCGTGGCGGGGAAGACCATGATTTTGTTGAGCTCATTCTTTTGGTGAGGATTCCATTTTTTTAGTGGGAGAGAAACTTTGGAGTTAAGCTTGTGATAGCTTGGAGACTTTGTCCTACTTATAGCCATTATTGGGCATAAGAGAGGAAGATGTTGTTGTAGCTTTTGTAAGGAGAAGGTGGTGGTATTTATACTCATTTTTCATCGTCTCCACATTGCAGAGTTGATGGTATGACCCATTTGTGGATTGAAACAATGGTTCTCTCCATTTTCAGTGAACAAGGTATCTATGTATTGTTGCCATGTATTTTTCCATTATTATTGTTGATATTATAAACTGACCTTTTCATTTGAGAAGTGGGTCTGAAGACGTAGTTCCTTTTGGGAACAAATTTTGTTATCATATGGTGCCTCATCTTTATATGCGTTCTTTATCTTCCATGTATGTGTACTTCTTATGTGCTTATGAGATTCATTCATATTCTTTTATTCAATTCAATTTATAAGTCATAGAAAAAAAATCCTTGGTTTAAATGGTATTAGAGCAGGATTCTCTGATGTCGATTGCGAGTGTGAATGCTCACAAGAGCCAAGCTTAAGGCAGGTGAAGGAGAATTGGTTTCCTACAACCCTGAGGGTGGGTGTGCATGAAGAAGAAGAATAAATATGGGAGATGATCATGATGTTCGCTCAGAAATGGAGAAGAACTTCCATAAAATATTCCACCAGATGACAGACAAGGAAGACAAACTTTTCGTAGATTATGAGAAAAGAACGACAAATGAAGAAGCGAATGGAGGAGGAAAATGATTCAGTAAATCAATAAGGTGGAGGTAAAAATTCTACTCCTCCATCATCACCATCAACTTCAATCTCTAGTTTGAGTTCTTCCTCTTCTCATCATTCTCCTCATCCAAAGGCTCCTAAAAAAGAGCCTCCTAAAAATCCAGTTTTGAAGCTTGACGTAAAGTTCGAATTGCCTATGTTTAATGGAGAATCAAATGATGAGAAGTTGAACAATTGGGTAAGGCATATCGAAGTGTATTTCCGATTCTAATAGATAAAATAAGAGGAGGTGAATATTCAACTAGCATATCTTCGGTTGAAGGCACAACCCTTGGTTGGTGGGAAAGAAAGCTCAAGAAAGGTGGTAAACAAATGGGTAATGTCCTTTCATATTGGTCTAGTTTTATATTTTCTTTACATAATCAGTTTTATCCATTGGTATATGTGCAAAAATAAATGATGGATTGACAAATATTTAGACAAAGCAAAGGTTAGAGTGTTCAGAATTTTACTGAAGAATTTAAAAAGAAAGAACTTGAGTTAAATGTTGCTTTAGATGATCCTAACAAACTTTTGAAGTATATTGCTTCTGCTCACCATTATATTCGACATACTTTGTTATTGTTGCATCCTACCAGTTTGGATGAATCAAGTGTGCAAGCTATTCATATTTAAAGTAGGGGAAAGTTTGTGGAAGAAGAGGATACAACCAAGTATTCAGAATACCACTTCAAAGGTAAAGGAAAGGGTAAAATAATAGATACCACAAAGAATAAAACACTCTATTACACTCATTTCAAGGAATATGGGAATGGTGAAGAGCATTGTTGGAAGTTGCATCCAGAATGGTGAAGAGAATAGATTGTTGCTATTGTACGGGAAGACTTGGGTTTTGACTTAGGTGATGAGACAAATATTGCATCCATGGGAGTTCAAGGTAAAATATCTCTTCATGATGGTTCAAGTTCTAAAAATGTTTCTCAAGTTAATGATAAAATAAGAAGTGAGTTGTTTCATATAAGAGTTGTGTCTAAACATACCAAGATAGATACACCATTTAATCTAGGTTCTTAGGCTAACTTAGTTTCAGAATCAATTGTTAAGAAGTTGGGTATAGAAAAAAAACTCATCCCAATCCTTATCCTCTTGGTTGGGTTTGTGTTAATACAAAACTACATGTCACTAAATAGTGCATAGTTAGATTTTCCATTGCTTCAAAGTTGGTTGATGAGGTTTATCTAGATGTTGTGCAACTTGATATCTATGTCATTGTACTGGGAAGCCCATATTTGTATGATTGAAAATAAGTCTTCTTTCATCATGAGAACAAGTACCATCTCACAAAATATGGGGTGGAATACATTGTGATATCTCACATCATGAAGGATAGATAATCCCTTTTTACTACGGGATCAATGAAAAGAGTGCTTAATTCCAACAAGCTCCTTGTGCTTGCAGTTGCAAAAGAAAAAAATCCTTCTCTTAATGATGAAGTGCTTGATTTGGGACAATCCTCTCAATGGGGAGGAAAGTAGGAGAAAGAGTTTGACATCTTAGAAGAGAATATCAGTTCAGCCCCAACATCATCCTTGCAAGATCATAATTCAATGAAGTTGTAAATAAAAAGTATCATGATGAACATGGGAAGGGGCCACTCTAAGGCTATATAAACCCCATTTGTCATTGTAGAGGGGGTATCCATTTTCTTCTCGTTGGTCCATTTTTTACTATTTACACCACCATCTCAACTCTGACTGAAATCATGGTGGTAGAGGCAACACGCTATAGAAGTGCATATCTCAACTACACTACTTATGCACGTTATGTTGATTGCCTATTCCATCTACGGTGACCTTCCTTACTAGCATAGTTTCAAAAAGCAAAGAGCGCGCGTGTATTTATTGCACAAAGAAACATAATGAAAACTGAATGGATCCTAATATGAGTACAGACCAATATGTGAGTAGAATGTATGCATTATGGTTCTTCCACAACCTTTTTTTATTGCTTATTTAATGGGGAAATTTGTTGAGGGCTGAGCTAGGAGCTAATATCATATCCATTCTTGGCGGGGGAGACCATACATTTGTGGAGCTCATTATTTTGGTGAGCATTCCATTCTTTGGTGGGAGAAAAACTTTGGAATTAAGCTTGTGAGAGCTTTGAGAGTGCTTGGAGACTTTGTCCTCCTTATAGCCATTATTGGGCAAAAGAGAGGAAGGTGTTGTTGTAACTTTTGTAAAGAGAAGGCGGGTGTATTTATACTCGTTTTTCATCGTCTTCACATTGTGGAGCTGCTGGTGCAACCCATTTGTGGGTTCAAGCAACAATTTATATCCATTTTCAGCCACTAAGGATTCAATGTATTGTTGCCATATATTTTTCCATCATTATTGTTGAGATTATAAACTAACCTCTCCATTTGAGAAGCGGGTCCAGAGACGTAGTTCCTTTTGGGAACAAACTCCGTTATCATATGGTGTCTCATCTTTATATGAGTTCTTTATCTTCCACATATGTGTACTTCTTATGTGCTTATGAGCTTCGTTCATATTATTTTATGCAATTCAATTTATAAGTCATAGAACAAAATCATTCTGGATCAATGAATGCCACCAAACTATAAAAAAACATGTAAATTGAAAAGCTCTAAGGATAGACAGTTTTTGTGACACCATATCAACTAATTAATTGGACATACATATTTTTTTTAGTTTTAACTAATTATAATATATATAAAGTAAAAACAATTTTACAATGTCGACCATAACCTAAAGTTCAAACACACATACACATTTGTGTGTGTGTGTGTTTTGAACTTTAGGTTAGGGTCGACATTGTAATTTTTTTTTACTTAGTATTTTATTATTTTATTGAAGTTCCATGTGGTATCTCTATGTTGAACACATGATTATACTTCACCCTCATACTGGAATGTAGAATGTATCCATTGAAACAATTAGAATTATCAAATTAAAATATAGGACAAAATTTACCTACGTTGTCCCTACCTACTATCCAATTTGATCTTTGATTTTATACTGGTTACCAACATATACACACACCACCACCACCATACATACGTGTAGGAGTGTATGTCATGATCCTTCTTATTGTTGTTATGTGTCATGTAATTAATTGAACAAAATACTTAATCCATTGATTCGCCAAAATTGGTTAGAATAACAACTATGTTCCAAGAAATCGATTATCATCATATTTTTAGAGTGCATAGCTTAATTGCATATCAACTTTCTAAGCTTGAAATCCAAATTGGAGAAGGTGTATTGAAAAAATGGGAATGCCATAATGATACAATTATTGAGGATGATACAAGACCTATCAATATATAAAATATCAAAATCCCTATACAGGTTTGAAGTTGGAATATCTATACTCTGGGAAGCTTTATAAACTACTCATTTGAAGGG
Source organism: Pseudotsuga menziesii (assembly GCA_001517045.1). Lineage (NCBI taxonomy): Eukaryota > Viridiplantae > Streptophyta > Pinopsida > Pinales > Pinaceae > Pseudotsuga > Pseudotsuga menziesii. The sequence continues at coordinate 120,474 of LPNX010103842.1, forward strand.
TTCGGAATATGAATTGTAAGGCTTTCTATCTTTGCATCCTGTTGGAATGTTGGATGGAACATACATGTATTTATTGGAGAAAACATGTCTCTTTTTTAATTTTGTAAAGGTCTATACAAACTGAAAATATAGTTCCTTTTGGAGGAACAATACATGTGTAAGAGGGGGTAATAAGGCATGATGAATGTGTTTCATTATTTAATAATGAATTGTGATACTTTTTATTTGGAAAAATAACTATTGATTCATTTATGAAGTTAGGCTATACATAGTTCCCAATCAAAAGTTACAACAATGTGCTAGACAAATCAATAGTTGCAGGTGCATGGCATCTCGTGAGGTTATTTTTGGATTTGCATTGGTACTTATTCTTCTCAACTATAGAGAGAATGGAAACATCTTGTCAATCACTTGAGGCAAAGTAGTAGCCTTTGTATATCACAAAGACATTAGAGATAAATCCTAATCGAGTCATGAGAAGCATTGAAAGGACAAATAAATTTAACTTAGTTCTCTATTTTCTTATTTTTTTTATTATTTAGGTTTGGTTTGTTTCAATCTAGAATGTTTGTCTAGGCATACTATTTATCTAATTTGTTTATGTATATGCATGATTATAGTGAAAATTCTATCAAGGGCGACAGAGAATATTAGTGAGAACATGTTAATCGAGATATAAAAATTTAGTAATTTCTTTAGTGATATATGTAGTGAGCATACATGGAGTCATGGAAATCAGTCCAAGGATGACCAAAATTTATTGAGGACACTACTGGTGGAAATGCTTTTTGTTTCATGGGACTCTCCAAAATAAGTCTTTTTATTTCCTTAAGATATCACAAATGCTTGAAGAACCATGTAGTCAGTTTCATTGGATACATGATAAACACTTGTGCAAGAATATGAGTTAGGGATTATCTATGTACTTGAGTTATAAGAGTTTGTCAATTATTCCCAAGAGAAAATTAATGCAATCCTCGAGGAAAAAATATAACAGGAATTGATATGTTGTAACACAATGCTGATTATTTTTTGTGTGTGAGGGCATGGAAGGGAATCACTTAAATGTTGTTCGGTTGATCCTATAGTGTGTATTTCTAACATATTCCCAAGTTTCATAGAAGGAAATATAACCATGGGAATTAACTCAAAAAATTCAAGGCTACACAACGATTTCCCCAACTAGTTGATATGTTTAGCTTGTTCAAATTTCTACTACAAAAATAACATGGATCTGCGAGGTGACATCGAGACAACACAATAGTTCTCATTGGTGTTTATCACTAAGCCTTCATTAGTTGAGATTGAAAAACCTAAAAAAATACACCCTTGAAGTTATATGTAAACCAAATACATGCATCCCTATTATCATTGATAATGGATCTCTATTGGCACGTGTTATCAATGTAGCGTGTGATGTTGTTGTAAGTGTTGGAAATCCTTTGAGAAATATTATTGTTTTAATTCATTGTAGTTTGATAAATTACAGAGATGTTTTTCTAGATCTAAGAGACAATATAGAAAGTTCCAACACAAGTAAATATTTTTTTCCAAGTTGTCTCTTATTGTGATTCCCAAATAACCTATCCATGTCAACAATGAGCCTATCGAACATGGATTTGGAATGAAAGCATTGAGATTAACATAAAACCTATTCAAATAGAGGTGTTTGGGGATATTTTCATGAAGGTGTTGACTATAAATAAATTAGTGATTGGTCACACCTATGTAATCAAGAAGTTATAAGTGCAGGAACATTACATGCATTACATATCATTGCTGGCAAGACAAGGTGGAGATATATGGAATGTGCATAAGTCAACCATTAGAGGGACATGTAGGAAATGAAGATATATGGAAGAAACATGATTTGATTTCTATAGAGGCAAGTAGTCAATGAATATCGATAGAACAAACTAGATCTGAAAGCTAAAAGTCCAAGAAAGGTTATGCATGAGGATGGACCACTAGTTGCACACCCATCATCCTTAAAGAAATCATTATCAAATGACACTATATAATGGATGGATGACACAAGTATATTTGAACGTATGCCATTTTTTTATTATCTCCATATATGGATCTCGTGAAAAGGTTTCTCATACTGCAAATGCCTATCCTTTTAAAAATGTTTTCTATTCATTCAATATGGCAATGTGCGTGGATATTTTTTTATAAGAGGAGCAATGTTGGAAAAATTTGAGTGAATATCCAAACTACTCAAAAGAACATAAACTATTCATGCAATGTTTTGACTACTAAAGTCTACAAAGGTGTATATACCCTACCCCTCTTTGTATTTGAACCTATGGCCTCTTAAGAAGAAACACATGTTTTAAACCATTAATCCCATTCAAATAGTTATCATTTTAGGCAATCGAAAGACTTTAATCTTGTAGTAAATGTTTCTTCATTAATTATAACCTTGTTGTCACAAAGTTAGATTCTTCCATTGCTCTATAATTAGGTTATATTTTTAATGATATAGATAAATGATCAAATTTCCTAAAATTATTTTTCACCATGTACAAATCTTGAATTATTATGGTAAACCTTACCCATTCTTAAAACTTAACCAAGTTCTTATAAAACATTTACCTAAAAAACCTGAACACTGTTTATATACTATATATTAAGTTGACATATACACTATTAAATTTGAAAATTTTCAAATCTAATAATATCTTCCTCCAAAAACAATGAATTTACCACATCATTTATGAATCTCCTAATGTTGGTGCATAATATTTACCACAACATTTATGAATTTACTACAACTAGGTGGATGTATAATGGTTATTGTATTTTTAATATTCTCACGATATCATCATTTGGGAAAATTTTAGGGGAGAAATTTAGCCCATGGGCTAATTTTCAAAGGTTTCTTCCCAAAATATATTTACCAATTTACATTTTTTTCTAACTCGCTTCGCCCAAATTCCATACAATGAGTATTTTTTACTCTAAAAATCACAAAAAATTATCTGGAAAATATATGAAATCCTTATATATTTGAATACTCTAAAAAAAATCACCAAACATTTTATGGGTGGGAATTTAAGAACTAATAAGATTCGCCATGGTTTCTGCACTTTAAGAAAATTACAGATCCTTAAAATTGTAGGGATTGCTAAAAATATTAAAGATTTAATAACTAGAAAATGTAAATATAAATAATTTGATGCTTGTCAACATGTTTTCTTTCTATTAATCATTGAAAGTTCTTTGTCATGGAGATGCACTCTCATTACACAATAAACTTTTAGCAAGTACCAAATATACATAGTGGAGATATTGGGTATCGATCCTCGTACCTCATGCATGCTAAGTTAGTTCTCTACCATTTGAGTTACATCCCCATATTATCTATAAATGTATCCTAACCCTTTGTGAAAGGGTCTTAATTATTTTATACAATATTTGTATCAGATCCCTGGTCAAGTCTTTGTTATTACTTGAAACCATTTGCATGCCTTATTAGTCCCTTCCTTTAGGCTGACAGGGATTCTTGTAATCAACTTTCCCTTTTCCAATTAAACGACACACGGATCAAAGTTTTTAATCCTAAGTTTTAAAAGGTGTGCAAATGAATATTTTTTCTCAACCAATTGTGTGAGCAATGTCATTTTATCCACCAAATAAAAAATTGCCCTCTTTTTGAGGCACACATATTTCTAGGAATTAATCCTCCCAAGAATATGTTTGAATAGTTGTATATTCGTGCATCTAGTTTCTTTTGTAATTGATCTAGAGATTGTTATGCCCATGGAAAGAGTTGAAGCACCTATTATCTCACCAACACCAAAATAAAAAATAAACGTTGGGATGGTAGAGGAAATTCGTTACCCAGTGAGAGATTTAGATCCGTTTGTTCATGTTCCAAATCCAAATCGAGATGTGGGTTAGATTATCGCATGCATGTAGCTAGTGTTTCATCAATAGGATTCAAAAAATAAAAATTGTATGTTGTATTTTTTTATATGCAGTAATGAATTGTAAGATGCATTCTTGATAATACTAAATGCAACAAATTGACATGGAATCATGGCAAATTTACTTGAGTTCTTCTGTCAAATTCCAAACAAAGATAAATTCTATGAGCCTACAATCCTCTTCTATTAATTTTGTCTACTATAAATTATAACACCTAGTAATCATAATATATAAATTCTCAGTCCCATGCTATTGTAGTGGGGATTTATCCCATACTACGTGCAAACGCACCTACATTTGATCAACCAGATCTAAGGGTAGAGTTCATGGCGCAAGGGATATCTCGGCCTTGACTTACAACAAGCAATAACAAAATATTTTTATGATTTATATTTTTTCTTCTAACTAATAAAACAAAAGTACATCATACCTTTCAATAAGATGGGCTACTGTAGCCATTTGAGGATATGGTCCACCCGCTCTCACAATCCAGTTCTCTGATCTTCTCCACCAATGGTTGTCAAAGGGAAATGGATCAAGGAGGGTATGGAGAAAGCTCAACATACACGTGAAATGGTGTGTGTTACGATGCACTTGTACCCAGTGCACCTTCAGGTGTACCCCGGGGAGAGAGGGCTAATTTTTTCGACTAGGAGGGGTGTTATTGAGCGATGGTGGTCATGGTTGGACCCTTTGGTCCTCCTTTAAGGGTACTATGGCTTAATGGCATTGTTGAATTCCCTTTTAAATAGGTTTTTAATCTTGGGATTTGTGTCCCGGGCCCCTAAAGGTTTACTATTGTATCTCATGGCTCATTTTCCTTCTTGTGCGCTCAAGTGGTCACTGCTTCAGCCACGAGACACTAGTCTTCAGTAGTGGCCACTTCATACACCCTCCCATACCTTCTATCAGTGGGTCCCTGCTCTCCCTGGCCTTCTTTCGTTAGAGGAAGTCATCCTCCATGCCAGGTCATCTCCGTGCTTTGAGGAGGGCGTTGAGGGATTTTACTAGGGGTTAGATAGGGCATAACACCCTCCCTCTAGCTCGGTCTAGCCTTTCGTTCAGAGTGATTCACTTATTTGAGCATTTTTTGGAACCTAGAGATGCAAATACCCCAAGTAACCTACCTTAGTCTATATTTTATTATTTTTTTCTTTTAATTTTAAGTTGAAATTTAATAATTACAAACTTACACGTTTTAAGGCATGTCGACGTGGCTTTTATTAGTAAAAGTGAGTATGAGAGCATATAAATATATCTCATCACTTTCATTGTAAATCAAAACTGATGGGACAAATCATTATGCAATTGTTTTACCCTTCTTAGGGTTTCTCTGGATGGATGTGCTCCTTATGAAGAAGTTTTTTGGTTAATGCAAGCTATGTTTTTTGTAAATTCTTTGGTGAATCTCTATTTTGGCAATGCTTCGATTTGTTGGATGAACACAATCATAAGGAGGTAAGGATTCTTACCTCTTTGTTGGATGTTGGTGGATGTGCATGTCTCAGCCTTAGTGGTAGCCTTAGAGCTGCAGTTTACCCTAGGATAGGTCATTACCTTCCTTTCTGTCACCTTAGCGAACAACAACACATCTCCTCATGAGGGTGCCCTAGGGTTTCTCCTTGGTCTTTTTCTAGGCTAGTTGCTTAACCTAGGACCCTTCTTCACCAGGTTAGCACTCCTCCTAAGAAACCCTAGGTTAGATAGGGCTTGTCATAGGATTTTCCCTAACCTTTCACACTTCTTTTTCTCATAAAACCTAGTATAGGGTTAGTCTTAGATTAGTTTAGGTTATTTTTAGAATATTTTTAGGGTTAGTTAGTTCTTAGGCTAGTTGTTATATTAGTTTATCATCCCATTTAAACCTCCATTTGCCACTAGCAGTATTCCTTACCTACCTGCACAGTTGTATTTCCTCCTTACCACGTGACCTAACCTAACTCCCTTTCTCTTTTAGCTGCTATAGCAGTGTTTCTCTTCGATCGCGCTAGCATTTCATCCACCCCGTTGCTACCTCATCGAAGCTTCCTCATAAAGCCTCGCTGCTTCTTTCCTTAGTTACCAGCTCCCTTCGCAAGCACCTCATTTATCCTCCTCTTCTTATGCTCGTGTCACCTCCTCCACGCAGCTAGTTGCTACCTTCTTCCCCATCCATGACCTTCTTACCTTCCTCATTGCCCATCTTTACGGTACACGACACTGCCATTAATGATTTTCCTTTCTCACAATGAATTTGGTTAATTCCTTCGCAAACCCTCTTCGATCAAGACTGCTTCATTTGATTTCTCAACCTCTAGCAACCTACCTTCGTTGGTCACCCAAACCTGCTCTTCATATCTGATCACCCACGAACCAAGTCCCGGAAGGCTTGGGCCTTCCTCTTCCCTCTCGAGCCTCTATCCGCTATACCGCTGACTCATTAGGGTTTAATGTAGACCATCCTAAGATACTTGGTCGAGTTAAGGTTTCTCTAAGGCTTCTCTTTTAGTGGCATCCTTCTCACCATATGATACTTTCTTACTAATCTCCTGTGCGCTGCTCCCTAAATACCTTATGCTATTATTATTTCAACCACTGATGCACATACTGAAAACTATCGTATTGTTGTTGGCTAGCATTATTATGGTTGAGTTGAATACACTAAGTGTTAATTTCTGATGTGTTACTACTGCCACAAGCAATTATGTTAAAGCCTAACACATGCATTATTTCACACTAAGTATAATGATTGATTGTAAACGCACAAGTTATTGTCGACGCACCATTTAGAATAAGCACTTGGATGTTTTTTGTTTATATAAATAGTATTACTCATTTGAAATAAAAGCATCATTTATTACCATTACAAGATCTCTGAAATACATGCATACGGTATATAAATGATACAAGTAAATGATAATCAACAAAACTGCAATGGTATTCTTTGTTAATGTTCACAACACCACGTATTGGAACAATTTATTGGTGTGTTGTTATTTATGTAGTTCCTCTTAGCCTATGATATATTACAAATATGTGGATGATGATTTGGTGATAATAAATTAGTATACTTTACCAATAATTGGCATATCACACCTGCCTCTCGCACATTGGCTAATTTATTTTACAATATCCATATCATCTCATTTGACTCCATTAGGAATTGGTAAATAACACACATATATGCAAGATATATTTTTGTGTGTTCAAGCGTCTTTGCAGGATCAAAATAGGGCTCTCCCCTAGGAGGTTTTGACTTCTGACGTAGTTGGGGACAAATGACTAAGGTGACAGTGGTCACTTTTACCTCATATGCTTACCGACGACTTGCACTGCCATTTCAACAAGTAACATTTTGGTGTCGTTGTCAGGGACCTCAAATTTGTTGAGGTGATTTACCCTGGAAAGAATGACATTCAGAAAGAAAATTGAGGTAATCTATCTGGGTATTTTTAAAATATTACTGAAGAATAACCTTGCATATCTTACCTGGCGACTCCACAAAGAAAGGCCTGACAAGGCTTAACACTTTGGTAAGTCTTGAAGTCTGGATTATATATGATTGCATAAAAATTTTAAGAACTAGAGCCCATCTCATCCCATCTATTAGGTACACCCTTGTTTTATTTAGTACATTGGAAATATTTGCTTAACTAACCTGACAGGTTTCCCCTGGTGATTCCAATCAAAGAAAAATAAAATAAGTACTCTATAAAGACAGGGAAGCCTGACAAGATGGCATCCAATTATGAATTGTGGATGGAAATATTGGACTTATCATGTATTCTAGGATTCCCACACAAGTATTGTGCAAATTGAACCGAAGAGATAGAACAATTACACTCACAAAATTGCTAATCAAACATGCAAAATTAACACCAAAGGAGACTGAAATTGGAGCATAAAACTAATATGTATTGAATAAGTGTACAATAGCCAACCTTGTGAAGTAATAGGCTGCTGAAATATATCATTACATGAGAGAATTGAATGCATAAATATGCCATTTTAAATAGTCAAAAAGTAGGCTTACCAAATCTAGTCAAATCCCCCATAGGTGCATAAAGCAGTTTCCAAATCTATGAAGATGCTCACGAATTTTCTATGTCAAGTGGGAAATCTAAAGAGGGATGGAAAAACAACTCATACATGTATTTATTTGGAGAAAAGGAGGGAGGATGATGTGGGCAAAAAATAAGTCAACTACACCTAGTATAGCTTTTCCTTTTTCCTTAAATCAGAATAAAGTAGGCAGCTTTTCAGAAAAAAGTAGATATTTGCTTTGGAGGATCTAGAATAATGCAGACATGTGAAATTGAGTTTCTAGGATGTTTCCCAAGTGCTCCATGACTCAGTTTTAGCATGTGTTGACTTCTAGGATGTGTAGAAGGAAACTAGCATAGAATGGAATCTAGGAAACTAGGTAATAAGACAAAAATAATTAAATTAATGTCTAATGTAGGTAACTATGGGTTGATTATTCTAACACCCCACCTTAATCCTAAATTTATGAGTAGATATAAAAAAACTATAGGGCCTAGAAACAAGGCTTAGTCACCCTTTACATACTGATTGTCCATACAACCAAGGAAAGAGGAAAAAACCCAGTGGGAAAATCCTCCCTTAAACATGGACAGGAAAAACAGAATTTTGAAATCTTGTCATCAATCATGCTTCACAGCAAGATCAATAATCCCCAGCAGTGATTTGAGATCACCAAAGGTCTTCTCACAAAAATCTTTGGTGAAGATGTTTGCTACTTGTTCTGAAGATGCACAGAAGAGTAGATCAATGATACCATCATGCGCAAGCTGTCTAATGTAGTGCATATGGATCTCAATGTGCTTGGTTCGCTGTCTCTGAACTGGTTCATTGTGGATTCAAATGGTGCTCTGATTATCACAGTAGATAATGGTTGAAAACTATGATTCGAAGCCACATTCTCCAAGTATCCCCTGAAACCACAAACATTGAGTTGCTGCATTTACAACTCCTTTATACTCTGCTTCTGTAGATGAGAGTGATATGGCACTTTGCTTCTTGCTTGACCAGATGATTGGTCCTTATGCAAGCATGAACACATATCTTGATGTATACTTTCGATCTGTGTTGTCACCTTCCCAATCACTGTCAGTAAACCCAATAAAGATCATATTTTGATTTGTAGAAAATCCCATGAGTTCTTGTTCCTTGAAAAACGTTTAGGATCCTTTTGGCTACTCTCCAGTGGATCTCATGAGGCTGATCCATGTATCTTGAAGCCACACTAACTGCATAAGATATATCAGGTCGAATGTGTGTAAGATAAAGCAAACACCCAATCAACTTCCTATACAGTGTGTTATTTACCATAGGAGAAGAACCTGCTTCTTCAAGCTTAACTCCTGAAAGGAAGGGACTCTTACTTGGCTTGCAATCTTTCATGTTGAACTTGTTCAGAAAATCCAAAGCATAATGGGACTGATGTACTTTGATTCCATGTTTGGATTGAGCAATTTCAAGACCCAAGAATTTGCTCAACAATCCCAAATCTGTCATAGAAAATGCATGGTTCATTGCATCCTTCAAGGAGGAAATCTCTTTCTTTGAACTTCCTGTAAGCAAAAGGTCATCCACGTACAAGACAATAATCATCAAATAACCATGAACCAAATTCAAGTATACATTATGATAATACTTGCATTGAACAAAACTCAGTGATAGCAAAAATCCTTTAATCTTGGCATACCAAGCCCTGGGGGCTTGCTTGAGCCCGTACAATGATTTCTTTAACCTGCACACTAAAGATGGATTAGAAACTAACCCTTCAAGTTGCTGCATGTAAATATCCTCATTGAGATCTCCATTTAGGAAAGCACACTTCACATCCATGTGATGCACTTCCCACTGCTTTGAAGCTGGAATGGCTAGAGCTAGCCTTATGGAGTCCATCTTTGCCACTGGTGCAAAAGTTTCATTGTAGTCAATACCATGTACTTGTGAGTATCCCTTGGCTACCAATATTTCCTTGTATTTCAAAGGTGAACCATCAGCAACAAACTTAGTCTTGAAAACCCACTTACATTGAACTAGATTCCTCCCTGGGAAAAGATCAACCAGTTCCCAAGTGTTGTTCTTTTGGAGCGAGCTGAATTCTTCTTTCATGGTTGTTTTCCATCTTGGATAATGTGTTGCATCTTCATATGTCTGTGGATCTGATTCAACCATCAGATAGCACTTCTCAACAAATAGAGGATCTTTCACGAAAAGGGCACTCTCAAATTGAGATCTAGTCCTCCTAGTGTCATTAGGATTTCCAGCTAGTTCCCTAGCTGCATGAATGGTATTTGCTGCCCATTTTGGTCTTGTAGGAATATTAGGATCTGCAATCAAATCATCATTATCAGAAATATCAGAATCAACAAAATCATTAGTCTTTCCACTTACAATCAATGGATCTGGTGGTGAAGAAGACTCTCCAACTTCAACTACTACTAAAGGCTCTTCTTGAAACTAAACACTTCTTTCAATGAAAGTTTTGTTAGTACTCAAGTTTATCAGCTTGTACCCTTTTGAATCTTCAGAATACCCAACAAATAGGCACTCTTTTCTTTGGGGTTGCAAATCCTTCCTCTTTTCAGTTGGAATTCTAGCCCAAGCCTTTGAGCCAAAAATCCTGAAATGGGTCACATCTGGCTTGTGCCCACTCCAAGCTTCAAAATGAGTCATACCATCAAGATGCTTATGAGGCGCCCTATTATAGATGTAGGATGCACAGTTTATAGCCTCGGCCCAAAACTTTGGTGGCCAAGTCTGAGCCTCCATCATGCAGGTTTCCATCTCCTTCAGTGATTTGTTCTTTCTCTTAGCAACACCATTTTGATGTGGTGTGTAAGGGATCGAATGTTGCATCTGAATACCTTCATCTTTACAATACTGAATGAACTTAGACTTGACATACTCACTACTGTTTTCATATTTGAGGATCTTGAGTTTCCTCCCATACTAGTTTTCATACAAGGCTCTAAAGACTTTGAAGAGGTAAAAAACTTCAGACTTATGCTTTAGGAAGTGAACCCAACAATACCTGGAAAAGTCATTTATGAAGGTCAGTGCATATTTGGATTGAATCATGGACATATGAGGGAATGGACCAGCAATGTCATTATGGATCAGCTTAAGAGGTGCAGAGGTTCTCTCATGACTAGCTTTCTCATACTTGTGCTCTGGGTGTTTTCCTAGGATACAACCTTGACAGACTCCCTTAGAAAACTTGATCTTTAGTAAACCTATGACCAGATATTTTTCACTCAAATTAGAAATATACATATAGTTAAGATGGCCAAATATTTCATGCCAAATCTTGCTTGATTCATTAGCATGAATCATAAGAGCATAGGGGTTTGAGTAGGGTAGAAAATGGGAAAACTTGTATACCTTCGAAGTGTGATCAACAACACCTTTTGCTATGACTTTACCATTTGAAATCTCAGTGATTTCAACATCATTAGGGGAGAATATGACCTTATTTGAAGACCCAAAATGAGTCATCTGATACACTGACAAGATATTAGAGGCAAGACCTGGAACATACAACACATTATTGAAACTACCATGGTCAAGATCAATCCTACCCTTCCCCAAACTATCAGTGAGAGAGTCATCTCCCAAAACTATTGGTGGCCCTTTCGACATGTCAAGAGAGGATAATGTCTCTTTTGTCGAAACCATGTGTCTAGAAGCTCCAGAATCTATGATGAAGCTAGGTAAGCTTGATGTGCCAGCAACCAAGGCATGTACTCTCTCTCTGTCTTCTGAATTTGATCCTCCTTCCTTCTTCTTTGAGCAATCCAGAAGGGAGATGTTATTCTTCTCCAGGAGTTGGGTCAACATGTAAATTTTCTTCTTCATATAAGAGCTCTCAGGATGATAACCCTTACTGTAGTATGCGCACTTGCTCATTTCTCCTTTGTTCTTCTTCTTCTAGGATTTCTTCTTGGAACTTTGGGGCTCCTCTTGAGACTTAGACGTGTCTCTCTTTTGCTCAGGTGGCTTTTTAGTTTTTTTCTTGATTTTTGAATCCGCCCTTGAATCTCCAACAACCAAAGCTTGGTCTTTGGAAGGTTTGATGGTTCCCATCATCACCAACTTATCTTGCTCTTGTGTGAGGGATTCCATGAACTCTGTAAGCTTAGGCATATTCCAGGATCGAGTTATCAACTTGGTGGCATGGAAGGTCGAAACAAACACTGAATAGTCATGACCAAGCTTAGAGAGTATGGCCAAGACTATTTTCTCTTCCTTCTTTTCAATCCCACACTGTTTCAACTGCAAAACAAGGGCCTTAAACTTGGAAAAGTACAGCTGCAATGATTTGAAGCTACTAAGACTCAAGGAGATCAGCTCATTTTCGATTTGATGTCCTCTCATCTCATATGTATTTCAAAAAATATCTTCTAGCTTTTCCCACACTTCACTAGGTGATGTGAATCCATCAAGATGGAAGAGGAGGTCTCTTGAAATGCTCAGACACAAAAGACCATAGGCCTCATCCCTCCCATTGTGCCAATTAATTTTCTTTGCAGCTGCATTGGCTTACCTCAGTTTCCATAGTCACCCTATATTAGAGACCTTTCGCTCTCAACAATATCTCCATCTCATATTTCCACTCAAATAAATTGAATAGAGTCAAGATGATCTTCTGAGATTGGTCGATAGCTTAGAAAATGTTCCCTCCAGTCAGCAGAATGTGCTCCCAATCAATGATGTCGAACCTGTAATAACAATTTGGAAGGAGAGAAATCAATATACAAAGGCTCTGATACCATGTGGAAATTGAACCCAAGAGATAGAACAATTACACTCACAAAATTGCTAATCAAACATGCAAAATTAACACCAAAGGAGACTGAAATTGGAGCATAACACTAAATCTATATTGAATAAGTGTACAATAGCCAATTTTGTGAAGAAATAGGCTGCTGAAATATATCATTACATGAGAGAATCGAATGCATAAATATGTCATTCGAAATAGTAAAAAAGCGGGCTTACCAAATCTAGTCAAATCCCCCATAGGTGCATAAAGCAGTTTCCAAATCTATGAATATGCTCACGAATTTGCTAAGTCAAGTGGGAAAGATAAAGAGGGATGGAAAGACAAATCATACATGCTTTTATTTGGAGAAAATGAGGGAGGAGGATGTGGGCAAAAAACAAGTAAAATACACCTAGTCTAGTTTTTCCTTTCTCCTTAAATCAAAATAAAGTAGGAAGGTTTTTGGAAAAAGCAGATATGTGCTTTGGAGGATCTGGAATAAAGCATACATGCTAAATTGGGTTTCCAGGATGTTTCCCAAGCATTCCATGACTCATTTTTAGCATGTGTTGACTTCTAGGATGTGTAGAAGAAAACTAGCATAGAATGGAATCTAGGAAACTAGGTAATAAGACAAAAATAATTAAATTAATGTCTAATGTAGGTAAGTATGGGTTGATTATTCTAACAAGTATTCTATTTAATATGGTGAGAAGACACCTTTCCCATTGTTCCAGTAGTATAAGTACCATGCAACATTCCATGTGCAAGCATTCATGCAATTCATCCGAGCAAGTAACATCGTGCATGAATACATTAGGAAGAGGCTATTTCTTTTAAATATTCACCTAGAGGACAACTTGTTAGTCAGAAATTGCTATGAGGGTTTTCCTCTCAATAGTTTTTCTTCACTCGAGAAGTTCATTAATGCATTCTACATGGATTGGGATTACGGTGTCGATGAACAAGAAAGAAAGGCCATGATCGATAGAATATGGGAAGAAACCATGGGAAAAATACATACTCAAGATGATGCAAGAGAAGGAACGAAAGATGATATTCCATTCGAGTTTGAAGATCCTAATAATCTGACTGATACATAAATGGAAATTGGTTTCTCTCCTCTTGATCTAGCAGCTTTCCCAGGTTATTCAAATGAGTTACCCAAGGTATTCTAGCATTCCTTCGAGGGTGACAATGATAATTCCGTGCATCATGTAGAATGGTTTATGACTATGGCTTCAGAATATGGTATTAAAGAAGAAGAAGATGTTTACATGCGATCATTTGTCCTTCACCTAGGAGGAAATGCCCTTGCTTGGTTTGTGGGCCTAGATAAAGGAATGCTATCATTATTTGTGGAATTGGTGGAAACATTTTGTAACTACTAGGATTCAGGGCGTCGTGTTGAATGGATACCTCATGTTAAGCATGCGAAGGAATTGTTCAGTAAGGAATCCCGAAATTTTTTTTTAGGTTGAAGCAACCATTGTTCAAGGTCTAACTGATGATATCTTGAGCACGATAGATGAAGTTGGGCCAAGAAGATGAATATGGTGATGGTCTGATATATGAGGATCTTAAAGTCCTATTTGAAGAAGATGAAGATAAGATGAGTTCTCCCTTACAACATAAAGAAACTCCTTATGACATACTAGATCTATAGGAACATAATGATGGAAATTCTGAGGATGATGGTTACTGGACATTTATGGGTCCACCTCTCTATGATTCCTCGATACCAGGTAGTGTTGTATCCATATGTTGCAGTGAGAAAGAGAAGCTTGATGAAGTTACTTAGGAAGATCTAGAACTTGACACTATTTGGGACGAGGAAATCTCAGTCACCTCCAACAGGGATGTTGAAGACATAACTTATGAAGACCTTGTCGAAAGAGATATGATCATTCCTTCCCCTTATGGGGATAATGACAAAGAATGGCTCAACCCTTTCACCACCATAATTGAAGATGTAACAACACCAGACTTTGTAGATAGTTGTTATATGCAGTGACCCATTATGATGAAAAGTTTGAAGATTTGGAACCTCGTATCTCTGGTGAGTCTTCCATGATGTCACCATCATACTTATCTTGTAGCAGGGAAGCATGTCACACAAAGGATTCTTTTGCAGATATTCAACATATAATGACCCTAGGTTATCACTCTCAGTTGTACCCCTCAAGAAGTGTAGAAGAAGTTGTTCAACCTGCTCTACCCTACATCGGCAAGCCCTTAATGATACATCTAAACAAGACCGAGGAAGGTAGATGGACATGTATGAATTTCATCCCTCAGTCTCATAATATTTATTGTTTATCTTTGCATTTGAAACATGAAGGTATGTATTATATTGTTGACAAATTCAAAATTTCAAGGATTATTGGGGTTACTAACATGATTGTGGAAAATATAAGAAATATACCTATATGTACAAATTAAAGCTTGAGTAAATGCAGGGATAGTTTGTGGCTTGTATGTGAAGATTTGAAAATTCCAACTCCACAGATAGTCTCCCAAGTTCGGGATTCATGGGTGAGTTTCAGGAGAAAAAAAATCAAAAGATATGTATGATGGAGGTGTCCCATACATAAGTCCACTAGAAGAATGTATCAACAATTCTTGTCAAAGTGATGCTTCTCCATGGCACTAGTTTCAAGTTCTCCAAGTTCTTAAGAAGGTTTGGTTTCATGCACTCATCAAGATAAAGATCGTGGTACAAACTCAACATATTATCAATGATGTATTGTCTTGGATTACACTAAAGGACAAAGGTAAAATTATAGGTATAAATTTCTTGCTTAAATGGTTACATTGGTGGTATGATTTCACTTAGCATATTTTGGTTACTGATTTTAGGTTAGGTTAGTTGCATTAGGCATATTTATGTGCATTGCATATGACGTATTCTCATTATCTATTTAGTTTTCATTGTTCTTAGTTTGTTTTCCTCATTTTGCGAACAAGGAAAGACAGGAGAGTCTGCCTCTAGATGATTTTAATATCTCGGGAATTTGATGTCTGTGTAGGTCTACAGGGACAAGTAGATTCATAGGTTATCGAGCACTCCTGATAAGAGCACTCATACTACAGTTGGAGCCAGCGTTACACTGCACTTGTACCCAACGCACCTTCATGTGTACCCTAGGGAGAGAGGGCCAACCTTTTTGACTGTGAGGGGTGTTATTGAGTGATGGCGGTCATGGATGGACCCTTTGGTCCTCCTTTAAGCGTACTATGGCTTAAGGGCACTGTTGAATACCCTTTTAAAGAGGTTTTTAACCTTAGGGTTGGTGTCTAGGGCCCCTAAAGGTTGACTAATGGGTCTCATGGCTCCATTCCCATCTTGCATGCTTTGGTGGTGTATGCGTCAACCACGAGACACTGGTCTTCAGTCGTGACCACTTCATACACCCTATTGGCCCTTCAATCAGTGGGTATTTGCTCTCACTGGCTTTATTTCCTCAAAGGAGGCATCCTCCATGCCAGGTTGTCTATGTGCTTTGAGGAGGAGTTGAGGGATTTTACTATATTCTAGGGGTTAGATGGGGCATAACGCCCTCCCTCCATCCCGATTCGGCCTTTCGTTCAGAGTGATTTACTTATTTGAGCATGTTTTAGCACTTGGGGATGAAAATACCCTAGGTAACCTACCTTAGTCTATATTTTATTATTATTTTCTTTTAATTTTAAGTTGACATTTAATAATTACAAACTTGCTTGTTTTAAGGCATGTCGATCTGGATTTTATTTGTAAAAAGTGAGTGTGAGATCCTATAAATAGATCTCCTCACTTTCATTGTAAATCATAATGGATGGGATAAATCATTGTGCACTTGTTTTACCCTTCTTAGGGTTTCTCTAGATGGATGTGCTCCTCTGAAAGAAGTTTTCTCATTAATGCAAGTTATTTTTCTAGTAAATTCTTTGATGAATCTATGTTTTGGTGATGCTTTGATTTGTTGGATGAACACAAGCATAAGGAGGTAAGGCTTCTTACCTCTTTGTTGGATGTTCATGGATGTACATGTCTTAGCCTTAGAGGTATCCTTAGAGCTGCACTTTTCCCTAGGATGGGTCATTACCTTCCTTCGTGTCACCTTAGCGAACAATGGAATGCCTCCTCGTGAGGGTTCCCTAGGGTTTCTCCTTGGTATTTTTCTAAGCTAGTTACTTAACCTAGGACCCTTCTTCACTATGTTACCACTCCTCCTAAGAAACCCTAGGATAGGTAGGGATTGTGCTAGGGTTTTCCCTAGGTTTTCACAATTATTTTTCTCACAAAACTTAGTCTAGGGTTAGTCTTAGATTAGTCTAGGTTAGTTTTAGAATAGTTTTAGGGTTAGTTAGTTCTTAGGTTAGTTGTTAGATTAGGTTAGCCTCCCTTTAAACCTTCATTCGTTGCTAACAACCTTCATTACCTACCCGCGTAGTTATCTTTACTCATTACCACACGACCTAACCTAACTCCCTTTCTCTTTTCGTTGTTATAGCAGAGTTTCTCTTCCACCGCTCTAGCCTTTCATCAACCTTGTTTTTACCTCATCATAGCTACATAAAAAACCCTCACTACTTATTTCCTTAGTTACCAACTTCCTACATCATCACGAGCTCCCTTCGCAAGCACCTCATTTATCCTCCTCTTCTTCTGCTCGTGTCACCTCCTCCACGCAGCTAGTTGTTGCCTTCTTCCCCATCTGCAACCTTCTTACTTTCCTCGCTTCCCATCTTTACTGCCCATGACGTTGCCATAAAGGATTTTCCTCTCCCATGCTGCAGTCGGTCGATGCCTTCGAAGACCCTCTTCGATCCTCGAGACCGCTTTGTTTGATTCGTCAACCTCCAACATCCTACCTTCCCTGGTCACCTAGACCTTCCCTTCAAATCTCATAACCCGCGAACCAGCTCCTAAAAGGATCAGGCCTACCTCTTGCCCCCGCGAGCCTATATTCGCCATACCACTAGCTCATTAGGATTTAACACGGACCGTCCTAGGATACTTGGTTGAGTTAAGGTTTCCTGATGGCTAGTTGCTTAACCTAGGACCCTTCTTCACTATGTTAGCACTCCTCCTAATAAACCCTAGGATAGGTAGGGATTGTGCTAGGGTTTTCACAATTATTTTTCTCACAAAACTTAGTCTAGGGTTAGTCTTATATTAGTCTAGGTTAGTTTTAGAATAGTTTTAGGGTTAGTTAGTTCTTAGGTTAGTTGTTAGATTAGGTTAGCCTCCCTTTAAACCTTCATTCGTTGCTAACAACCTTCCTTACCTACCCGCGTAGTTGTCTTTACTCATTACCACACGACCTAACCTAACTCCCTTTCTCTTTTTGTTGTTATAGCAGAGTTTCTCTTCCACCGCTCTAGCCTTTCATCAACCTTGTTTTTACCTCATCATAGCTACATAACAAACCCTCACTACTTATTTCCTTAGTTACCAACTTCCTACATCATCATGAGCTCCCTTCGCAAGCACCTCATTTATCCTCCTCTTCTTCTGCTTGTGTCACCTCCTCCACGCAGCTAGTTGTTGCCTTCTTCCCCATCTGCAACCTTCTTACTTTCCTCGCTTCCCATCTTTACTGTCCATGACGCTGCCATAAGGGATTTTTCTCTCCCACGCTGCAGTCGGTCGATGCCTTTGAAGACCCTCTTCGATCCTCAAGACCACTTCGTTTGATTTGTCAACCTCCAACATCCTACCTTCCCTGGTCACCTAGACCTTCCCTTCAGATCTCATAACCCGCGAACCAGCTCCTAAAAGGATCAGGCCTACCTCTTGCCCCCGCGAGCCTATATTCGCCATACCACTAGCTCATTAGGATTTAACACGGACCGTCCTAGGATACTTGGTTGAGTTAAGGTTTCCTGATGGATTCCCTTGTAGCGGCATCCTTCTCACCATACGATACCTGCTTACTAATCTCCCATGCACTTCTCCCTAAATACCTTCTGCTATTATTATTTCAACCGATGATACACATACAAAAAACTATTGTATCGTTGTTGGCTAGCATTAATATGGTTGGGTTGAATACACTAAGTGCTAACTTCTTATGTTTTACTACTGCCACAAACAATTACGATAAAGGCTAACGTATGCATTGTTTTACACTTAGTATAATGATTTGTTGTAAACGCACAGGTTATTGTTCGACGCACAATTTAGAATAAGCACTTGGATGTTAGTTGTTTATATAAATGGTATTACTCATTTGAAACACAAGCATTGTTTATTACCTTTATATGGTCTTTGAAATGATACAAGTAAATGATAATCACCAAAATTGTAATGTTTTTTTTGTTAATGTTCACAACGCCACATATTGGAACAATTTATTGGTGTGTTGTTATTGATTTGGTTCCTCCTATCCTATGATATATTACAAATATGTGGATGATTATTTGGTGATAATCAATTAGTATACTTTACCAATAATTGCTATATCACACTTGCCTATTGGCTATTTTATTTTACAATATCCATATCATCTCATTTGACTCCATTAAGCACTGGTAAATAATACAGATATATGCAAGATATTTTTTTGTGTTCAAGCGTCTTTGCATGACCAAAATAGGGCTCTCTCCTAGGAGGCTTTGACTTCTGAAGTAGTTGGGGACAAGTGACTAAGGTGTCAATGGTCAATTTTCCCTCATATGCTTACCAACGGCTTGCACTGCCATTTCAAACTGGTAACAAAGTGGCAAAAGTACAGGAATGTGAAAAGTTTTTGGGAAAATGAATGACAAAAAAATGTAACCAATTCAAGAATATTTGTGGGGAGACCTTCACAATGTATTTATAGGGTGATCCAAGATTTTCTTGCCCATGGTATTTTACTGTGTATGGTATTTATCCATGGTTTTTTACCCATTCTCATTTTAGGTTTTTTTGGTCCTTTTTGGAGAGAGCGAGGTTATACTGCAATAAATGCTCATCTTCCATGTATTTATGAGGGAAGGAATAATAATGTTTTGGACCAATTTTGGTGGAATTTAATTATGAGGGCCAAAATAGAGGGAATAATGGTGAGATTATGATGTATAATTATGGTTTGGACTATAGAGAGTTATGTGGACAATTTTTGGTATTAGCAACTGCTATAAACATAAAACATAATTTATACAAAACTATAGTATGTGGATAGTCCTAACCTTTGCATTGTGAAGTAGATTTGGCATTTTCCTGGACGAAAGATTATAAGAGATGAAGATAAGAGATCAAATACATGTGATTCCTATTGAATTTGCATGATACTTTGATTTACTTAAGTTTTGTCCTTGATCATGTATGGCGATGAAACCCCTTACTGGACAGTTTTTCACCATCACTACTCAAGGCAGATCGCTTTGGCTCTTTTTGGATCCTAGATTAGAAGTCAGTTCCCATTCTCTCTTTTTTAGCAATTATTCTTAGCTTTAAACTAGGACGATTTTATCTTGTTAATGGGTGCCCAAACATTGTAAACCTCATGCTACTCTTAGACCAATAACAAGAGGAGAGTTATGTTTTTGTTTAACCTGATTTTTTATTGATAGCAAGGCTTTGTTATTTGCTTGAAGAATGTAGTGGAAGAACCCACTAATTTGTAGAGCCAAGTTTGACAACTTATTGAAGTACATGAGCCATACCGAAACATGATGGATAAAACTTTTAACAGAAAATCCAAAGACATGGAATTTAGTGAAGGGGGTTTGGTCTTGTTATGCAAGGACAAGAAACGTGGATAACCAAAAAAACATTGGAAGTGCAATTACCTATCGTTGGGCCTTTACATCATTCAGTTTACTACAATTCTTTGTAGTAGAATTCCTTTGGGTTGTTTGAGTTAGGTGGTGAAATGTTGGATCTCCGGGCTAATGGGTGACACTTACATTACATGAATTTTGAGGTCTAAAATGTGCCTCCTAAGGAAAACAATAAAATAATAGATAAAATAATAAAATAATATTTATTAATTTTGGAGGAAGAAAGAAAAAAACTATTTTTTTGTTTGTATTTTCAACATATCTCCCTGTGTTTTTGCTCAAATTTCGAGCAGGAGAAATCGTTGGATGCAGAATTAAATTCCACATCCAACGAGTACCCACGCTGCATACTTTTGACGGACCCCGCTACCCCAAAAACAAGAAATACCTGAAAAAACATTCACATGAACGTGAACGTTTTTTCAGGTATTTCTTGTTTTTGGGGTAGCATGAACGTTTTTTTAGGTATTTCTTGTTTTTGGGGTAGCGGGGTCCGTCAAAAGTATGCAGCGTGGGTACTCGTTGATGCATAATTCATCATCACGTTTTTTAGGTATTTCTTGTTTTTGGGGTAGCAGGGTTCGTTAAAAGTATGCAGTGTGGGTACTCGTTGGATGCATAATTTAATTCCACATCTAACGAGCTCTCCTGCTCGAAATTTGAGCAAAAACACAGGGAGATATGTTGAAAATACGAAAAAAAAATGTACTTATTTTATGACAAATATGTCAATTCAACCATTATGGTTGACTCATTTTATTGAAATTCTATTGGTTCTTGAATTCCAACTCATAAGAATTTATCGTTGACGTGTTTTCTTATAAAGCCCATTTTATACCCCAAATTTCCTCTAATAAAACATTTCATAAAGTAAGAATTGACGATCAAAACCTTCACCATTTAGTTTTTTTTTCATCTCATCTTACCAATTAGAGACCATGAAAAATTGCATGTGCCATCTGTTAATATAAAAAATGTGCTAGCATATTTTGTGAGGTTTTAAGGAGCTAGACTCCTAAGTGGAAGAAGAGAAGGCAAAGGCAACACCCATGCCAAAGTCTGCAATCCTGCCTACCTACTCTCCACGTGGATGACACTATTTCGAACATGGGAGGCACGATCAGGGATCAAGATTGAAGGGCTGGTCTTAATTTCATATTGAAGGTTATATATTTATGCAGCCCTTCATTGATGAAGGGCTTTCAAAAAGTTTACATTTTAAATGACATTAATAAATTAATTGTACATTTCATTTACTTGATGACAAAAATTAAAAACAAATTTATTTTTTTTCAAAATGGGATTTGTAAAATTGCACAAGTAAATGTATATCCCTGCCTACATTGTGTTCAATCTATTTGATTGGGGAATATGTATACAATTGCTCAGTTGCTTTAAGGTTTATAATAAAAAAGGAACTCAGATAGATGGTCAAGCCAGATAGTACAATCTATGGCTATAAATTTGGAAGTATGGATTGAGGACGAACTATGCTAGAACTCCGAAGCTTCAGTCATAAAATAAAATCTATAGGGGAAGCAGAAGCAACCAAAGCTGAATGTTTTGAGATAACTGTGATGGCATTGAAGGAATTCAAAACAAGAGGCATCCTATGCTAGAACTCCGAAGCTTGAGTCATAAAATAAAATCTATAGGGGAAGCATAAGCAACCAAAGCTGAATGTTTTGAGATTACTGAGAAATTGATTAATCTATCGAAAAGATGCAGACCTGAAGAATAAACAATGGAGGTTTTTGCACAGTCATCATCTGAAAGTATCACAGGGCCAATTCAGAGAATTATCCTCTGACAAATATAAAACTAAAGTCTTCAAAAAGTAATAGGTTTCCAACTAATTGAATGCATGCACATCTCCGCCTTACAGTAACAGGAAAGGCAAATTTATATAAAATTACCTTGGCTGCCGGAGTTGGCAAATGAATCTAACGAGTTCTTCCTTCGCCGTTCATTGTGTCCCGCCAACCTTCTCCTGCAACTTCTCTCTACGTCATCAAATTCTGTTATGCCAAGGAATCTAGATAGGCACCACAACACCCAATTATTCATGTGTATTATCAAATTATATACTTAGTATGTATGGATCCATGTTGACCTACTCAGAAAAAAAAAACAGTGAGGTGCAACCGTCTCCTGGTTAGTTACCTGCTACACTGCTGACAGAAGCGTTGCTTGGTACCAAGAACAATGACTTTGGGGGCTTTGGAATGCATTTCACAGACTTTATGTCTCTTGTGATATTCTTTTGCATTTGCCAACACTACGTTGCATCCTTCTACTTGACAATGACAACGGGGAGGTTGCGCGGTCGAAGCCGGCAAAGCCCTCAGCTTCTTATAAACGCAATCGCCAGCGCTATTACCAGTGATTGGATTAATTACCTTAGCCGGATTCGCAGAGTCTCCAAAATGCTGCCGCTTTCCTAGCTTAAGGCACATTAAGGAATCCCCTTGAACATCCTTGATGACATTAATGTTATCTCTCATGGGACTCTCGTTAGCACTTTGATGACATTAATTCCTGGGGAGGTTGCGCGGTCGAAATTCGAATGCCCCGCCGGATCGCATTGGATCTTCTGACCCCGCCGGATCGCATTGGATTTTCTCATTAATATGATATGAAATCTCTTGGAGGCTGGTACAGGGCGAAATCACAATCACAAAAATTGTTGATGGAAAATTTTTAACTTAGCCCTTCTAGTGTAATTTTAATTTAAAACCTCCATTTTTTATTAAAATGACAAAAATTAAAAACCCCATTTTAAATGACGTGCAAATTTTAAATTCCCCTTCTCTGACGGCCTAGGAGCCCTTTGACGGGCACTAACGGCTTGAATTTTGATCCTTGGGCACGATGCAACTCGTATTGGTGTTTCTTGGCACACACATTCATTATTTAGTAGCATGAGAAATGCTATGGGGAATCATCGTGGGGATCACATGCTCTATGTGCCTATTACTCATTCCTTCTTTACTTTTCATTCATCCTTCGAAACCATGTTTGATATGAGCGTAAGCCATATATTTATGGGGGCATAATTCATTTTCCTCCTTGAGTTTACTCTCACCTTAAATTAGTGTACCAAATTTGCTTATTAAAGAGAGTGTCATTGTTCCATAACAAATAAAAAATAAAAAATAAATATTACTATTATTTCCTCTCACTACAACGATGATCCAATTGGCCTATCAAGATTGAGGTCATTTAATGATCTATAGAATGCTCAGTGGTCCCAATATAGTTTTCTTGCGAATACTATATCGAACTTGCCATTATGAAAGTCACTACTTATTGACACACATATTATCATAGAACAACACTTCGCACAAGTATCAAAAGAGATGGTAGAGGGGTCATGTGGATTGCAGTTATAAAGTCTAGTGATATATATTTGCATGAATAGTAACTATACATTTTGGAGGTGTGTTAACCATGTAAAGATAGTTATGCATAGAAATGACTCTTAGAATACATCAAATTTAATTAATATGGCAACTTTAAACTCTAATGTACTTGGTAATGAAAAATAGGAATACCTAACCAATGGGGACACATTTTCTAGTTGGTACATGGTGGGTTGGTGGGTATAAAATATAAAACTAGTGACACGTGTATTGCCATGTTTCCTTCTATGTTCACAATGTATAAATGTTTCCTAATTGCTCCACGAGCATGCCCTTCATATGATCGAGTTTCCAGTTGCAAAAAGAGACTTAGGTAGTGTTCATCAAAATGGTACAAGTAGGGGTTAATGTTGCCTAAGTGGTCGTCTACGCCGAGTGGTTTTAACATCTATGATATAGCTATATACACTTTTTGTCTAGCAAGTTTCCTTTTTTCTCTTTCTTTTGATAACTCAATATGTACATTTAAATTTTGTTGCATAGGATCTTCAAGTCAACGAAGGTCGTAATATGACATACAAGCTATTGAAGTTTG
Organism: Pseudotsuga menziesii; assembly: GCA_001517045.1. Taxonomy (NCBI): domain Eukaryota; kingdom Viridiplantae; phylum Streptophyta; class Pinopsida; order Pinales; family Pinaceae; genus Pseudotsuga; species Pseudotsuga menziesii. The sequence continues at coordinate 144,892 of LPNX010103842.1, forward strand.
CTCATAAATTAAATTAAAATTTCGGATTATCATGTTGCCTTATTTATACGATTACAATTGACGTTCGTTAGAATTTTTTCTATTCTAAGGGCCCTCATGCCAATGAATTATAGCATTGTGTAGTATCGACTAGCTAGTTTCCATGTAACAAAGACAAGAGAGGCAAAGGTTTATTATGATAGTAAGCTATGATGGCTAGGGGAAAATGATGTTAGTTAGCTAACAAACACAACCTATAGTAAGAAAAGATTTTTTCATAGAATAGTCTCTACAAGGTACAAGGTACATATACTAGGGTATGGGTATATGAACTTAGTTTATAAAAAAAGGCCTTTGGTTGCCAACAATGTCTTAATTTTTCCCGTATGACTTAACCATTTAGATACAATATTTATTATGGTACTGGCAAGGTCTAGTTTCAAGGTTAGGTTGTAAGGTCTACCTTTGGTTGCAACAATCTTTTAGCTCTTCCTATACAACCTAATTATTTGGATTGGTTGCAACAATCTCTTGGCTCTTCCTATACAACCTAATTATTTGGATACAATCTTTATTGTAGTAATTGCAAGTTCTAGTTCCAAGGTTAGGTTGCAAGGTTTTTTTTAAAGGTCGAGAATTGCTATTTGTAGCTGACCTTGTTACATAATCATGGCCATTATGCCTATACAATATTTTTTTCCTTTGGGGATTTTTTTTATCATGCATCATCACAATATGGATACCTTGTTGAAACTGACCAATTACTCGAATCATTTGATACCTTCTAGCTAACTTGTTAAGAGTCCTACTTCTCAAATTTTTGTAATTGAAAACAAAAAAACCCAAGTAATATTTTAATAACTTTGTATATTGTGAAGAACTACTTTGGCCAAATAATGCTCGGTATTTGAGTATTTCCCACATTTATTAAGAGGAAATCACTCTTCACCCTCATACCAATTAGGTTGGGAGAGATTATCCCTTTCCTTTAATTGAGGGTTAACCTTAAAATGTAAGATAAAAATTTTCAATAACATGCAAAACAAAAAGTAGCCACTTAAGTATAATGTAAAAATCCTTAAAAATGAGATGAATCACAAATTCAACATAACCTCAAAGAGTCACTTTCTTGTAGAAAAATAACATGATTTTTTTGTTAGATTTATGTGAAGTTCAATTAAAAAAACACTTCTTAATCAATAATATTAATGTTTTCTTTAACAAAATGTCAATTTACTAGAGTTTGTGCCCATTTACTTTTTTAATTTTAAATTAAAGACATCATATCACATTAGTCTTGTTAAACTAATAATTATTGTTATGGTTCATTTCATTGTTTCCTATGCCCATTGTTCTCATATATATATATACACTACCTCCTATGCTAGATTTAGGAAGCACACAAATCAATAACACATATTGGGGTGTCTCCTTGTTTATAGATTTTTTTTTTGGTAAGTTCAGGATATATTCTATTGAAGAAAAACAATAGTGGTATAAAAAGTGGTATAGAGCATAGAATCAGTCCTAGTGAGAGGAAGATGTGAATAAAGAGGTTCAGTTTACCTTAGAGGAGATGAAAAACCAAAATTGTCTACCGGATCCTCCCTTGATGAGGGAAAACATATCCAAAATAGAAGAGATTTAACTCTTTTACAAAAAAACGTGTTTACCAGTCTAGAGTTTTTGACCTGAAATTTCCAGAATTCCTAAGACATAAAAAAATAGAGAAGACCAGAGACAAGAAACTTGGCTAAGGTTTGAAGTACGACTCCTCAAGGATGGTAGTCCCAAAGCCTGTGGTGCTTGGCTTGCCTGGTTTGTCCTTATCTCTGGTTGCATCACTGGAGGCATCTTCATTGCTGGAAGTATCTTCTTCATTGATGCTTTCAACATCTTTCTTTCTAGATGGACTTTTAACCGGGAGGGGCTCAATTTTCTTGAGAGAAGCCTGCTTTTGTCAGTTTAGATGGTCTTCATATGACTTTGTGGAGGGCAAGAGGGGGGTTCAAAGTCCACGGGAACCACAGGGAGTTTGACTAGGGGAATGGATGCAGAAGTGGACATGGGGAGGGAAAATGGAGCCGGGGAAACTGCAAGGGCTTGGGGTGGGGGAGGGATGATGTCGGGGAGAGGCTAGGTGGGCAAACGGAGAAGAAGGAGAACCAGAAGATTCTTGAAGACCCAATAATTTCTTTGGCATTCTGAGTTTCGACCAGTTGCTGAGAGGGAGCCTAAGAGCTCATCCTCCTAGTCGTTGATCATGATGCATAAGGAGTCTAGAATTTCAAGATCAAAGCCTTCGCTGTTGGCTTGGGCGTTGAAAGGAACAGGGAATTGAGTGTGAGTTCCTCTCCCAACTCGGCCTCGGCGTGAAGTTCCTCTCTGGCGTCACGACATGGCAGAGAAATAGAGAAAAACCAGAGGAACAAGAAGCAGAGAGGTCATTGAGAGCTTTGCCAGGCGAAAAGCAGGGGAGGTATGAGCAGGGTGACGGAATGTCAAATGCCTTGAGCATTTAGCGCAGTGTCGTGTAAAAAAAGACAAGTCATTAAAATGGGGCCCATGGGAGGTGATGTCCCTGTACTGTCCAACTGTTGTAAGATCTCCATGTACGACCAAGTGATTAAGGAGTGCAACCATGAGGAAAAGGGTGGTCTGCTCCAAGCGGACGGAAAGGTGATGGGGAGGCACCATTGTGTGCCTTGTCACCTGGACCTTCAACTGTGGTTTTCAAGTTAACGCCCACATCTAGGGTGTTTATAGATTATCATTAATATAGTTCTTTTAACCCATTGTTTTTCTAATTGCTTTTTTTTTTAATATGATAAGTATTTGTCAACAATCTTAATAAAAAAAAGTATAATATTTTTTAAGTTAAGTATAATATTTTTTAAGTTTTTATAAATAGAATAGAAAGCTAAGTAAACTTCATTGTAAAAAAAACATCATAAGCCAAATAAATCTCCAAAATGGGTGACCTCCTGGCTATTATTAGTCCCTAGCTTTAGGTAGCAGGGACTCTTGTAATCGACTTGCCGCCATTTACATTAATCTGCACGATAACTGAAATCAATTGCGCAATAACCAAAATCAATTTTAAAAATGTATTCAAAGTTTTGATTCAAAATTAAAGTTATACTTAAAGCTATACTTTTGCAAAACCAATTATATGATTTGAACTGTTTTATCAACCAATGAATGGTATCGACTTCTTATTTGGCCTTTTTTCGAGGCATGCTTATTTTCACAAGCAACATTTCCTAAGTTTTTTTAGTTGTTTGGTTACAACTGAACTATTGCTATGAGGTTGTTAAACATTAGTTTCAAACACTTAATGTTTGCTTCATAATATGTGTAAAACTTAGTTCCGGCTACCACGACTTTGACCTCCTTTGTTGCACTGGCTCCACCTTTTGCATGGCCTTTGGTGTGTTGCTGCCCCGACCTGCTTTGTTTGGTGTGTTGTTCCAGCTATCCCGGCCTGCTTTGTTGTGCTGGTTGCATCTTCTACATGGCCTTTGGTCGGTTGTCCACGACCTTGCATAGTAATTGACACATCTCCTCCCACATGGACCTTTCCAACCAGATTTATAAAGAGAGACTTCCTTGATACTGAGTTTTCTACTGGTCTAGAGAGAGATCTCGTCCTGCACAACCTTGCCTCTATTTATTACACACCTAACTTCAACCTTGCCTCTATTCATTACACACCCGACTTTCTTGCTCCTCCCATGGCTTCCTATTAGGGCTTCTTCATCCTCTGTTTCAATGGAAAACTAGAATATCAATACACGAACAAGCAGCAATGGCTCTTCTCCATGGCCACCATTGAAGGTATTGAATGTGAACAAACGATGATGAATGAAGGCATGCAATTGCAAAGATTGGAGGTTGCATCATTTTCTTTGCACACAGTGAAGACACTATTAATAAAGAACAATTTAAACATGGTGAATGAAGAGATTATGCTATCTCTTCAAAATGCTATGCCTGATTCTTTGCACACAGTGAAGACACGAATCATAAAGAACAATTTAAACATGGTGAATGAAGAGATTATGCTATCTCTTCAAAATGCTAAAAGTGGTGACCAAATGTTATGCAGCCGCTCATGTTTATATATTTAAATTAAACATTTAGAAAATCATCCGAGTCCAATTTGTCGAGTTTTCTATAAATATCCTTTTAACATATTGATTATTTTCACATATTGATTCTTTCTATAAATATCCTTTTAACCTATTGATTCTTTTCACATATCTGATGTTCATTTTTTGCAATTTCTTTGCACAGCGATTCCATTAACATGCCAAAACTCGGTATAATAGTCTACGTAAATCAGTAGGAAAATCTGTGGGTAATTACTAATTATATTTGCAACTATGAATGTAGGTAAACAGATGATACCTGGAATATGAGCTAATGTTGAACTATTGACTGTAGGGGAAACAAGTTGATCTCATAATGGGCTAATCATCCGCTTATAAGCTTAGCTGCTACCGGAGCTGAAACAGTCAGTGCCTATAAGCTCTTCTTGTAAGCACATTCTTTACACCACTTCCACGCCCAGCAACACTCTCCCTGGCAAACATAGAAGAAGCCACTTCTATCTGTTATACACCAGAATGGCACCTCTCCGTCCGAGTGTCGACTTTCCTTATGTCGGCATGCAAAAGGACACTTATGGATTGAGGTTTTCCTAGAATACTATAGCTGTGCTTATTATGGAATACATTTTTGTCTTTACCTTGCCAGTTACTTTGCCATTTAGCCATGTTAGGATGTATGCGCGACTCTATATATTGACAACTCGCACATCAATCGCGAGTCTCCCTTGTAGCAAGTCGTGCATCCCTGTATGCGCGGGTTGCTCTTCTATATAGTCGCGCCTCACTCGCGGGTTGCTCTACTAAAGACCCGCGCATGTGTATCTTAACATTTTAAACTTTAAAACACGCATTAAGTAGAGATTAGTTATTTCATATAACTGGATTTCCTTAACTGTTGTAACTTCTCTAACCTTCGAACTACCTTATTTCACCCATATAAATAGAGGTAGGGAAGGCCATGAGAGGGGACTTGGAATTTCTGCATTGTTATGCTGGAGGAATCGGGACTCTCTTTGCCCACACCTTTGCCCTGGAGGTCTTCCCCTTGTGTTGCAGAGCTTGGAGGCTGAGTTCTTTGGAGAAGAGAAGCAGCAGATCCAGATCAAGGTTTCGTGAGGTGCCAAACTTGAAGAGAAGGTATACTTGTACTTGTTTTCAAGATTAATAAAGATGTGATGTCCTTCTTCTTCCCAAATCATTGTTCAATGTGTGATTGAATCTCTGTTTCTGATCATATGATGATGTTATTCAGATCATTAGTCCATGTTTATTTGATTATCATTGTCTTATATGTGGTCATAATGGTTTGAGGAAGGTATAATTCGTTTTGCAGGTCTCTTGAAGCGACCTGAAAATGATACGTTGATGGCCTCTTAAACCCTAGCCATAGGATACTTTCCTTTACAACACTATCTCAATGGCATAAGCTTGAAGCTATCTTTGCTCGTTCGGTTTTTGGCAAGGAAGAAGGAAGAAGGGTAGGTTAAGCAAGGCCCCTCGCGATGCCTATATTTGAAACTCAACAAACTGCGATAGAAGAAACATAAAATTATAATCTACGAACATCTTCTTTGGCAGTTAAAAAGGGCTCACTTGGAAAATCAATGTAAAAGCAAAACAAAATGAGTCTACTTACCAAGCTCTATCAAAGCCCAAAGATCAAGGTCTATTAACCAGAATGAAAACTACAAAAAACAATGGAATAAGCTAAGGCCATTATTCACATAGTATGTTTCCTGATACGGACTGAAAATGAATAATTCATGTGAGTTGTTTTCGTATACTTTTCTCTATTCAGAAATTGCAAGACAGCTAGGAGCACCTGGTCTTTTCTGGACATAGAAATTGTGCTCCACTTCAATGATATGGGAGATGCCCAAATGACTTATGTGAAAATGAATAATTCAAAATAAGCCAGGTTTCAGCGACTTACATATGTTTTCATGTACTTTTCTCTATTCAGAGATTGCAAAACAGCTAGGAGCACCTGTTCTTTTCGGGACAGAGAAATTGTGCTCCACTTCAATGATCTGGGACATGCCCAAATAACTTATGTCAAAGTTGTTCCATTGCGTGCATGAGTCACTTACCTTACTCCATTGCCACAATGGACATTGGAGACTAGGGTAATGCGTGTTTAACCAAGTGCAATACTCTCTCCAAAAGTGCTCCATCTGATAGTGCGTGCCAAGGAATGGATCAAGCCACGCCCAGTAGCGCATCAACTGTAACTCTAGAGCTGCATGTATGGAAACATTGGTATCTTTTAACTCAAGAATACCTAGAGCATATAAACAGCGTCATGTAATTCCAACAACTGAATTTATTTTATTGTGGTCATTGATGTAACCGACTCCACCTCCATACTAATAATAATGTTGTAGGTAAACCATTTATTGTTTATGTAAGTTCAGAAGTCTCCAGATTCATTCGAATTCTAGGAGCGGTATATGTTTTGTACTATTCGAAATCTGTCTTTGTTTCAGTTAGTGTTTTTTTGTTGAAGCAGTTTTGTAAAAACAGAGATCTTATATATTATGACCAACTTCTTTGGCAGCAACATGACCCAATAATCAGTAGATTCCACAGCGTTAGACGCCCTCATCAACATCTCGTATAGCATCTAAAATATCAGTTCCACAAAATGAAGCATCCAACAGTTTATGATTGAACCATGAAAGTAGAAGATGTCTATAAGAATAGTTGCAATGAAAGGTTTCCCATAAAGGTTGCCCTCTTTACTTGTCTCGTGGCAAATGGAGATGCCGAGAATTGAACCACGGCCCTATCGCATGCGAAGCGAGGCGCAACACAGTATTAGAGAGCATCGACTTGAAAACAATGAAATAATGAAAGAAATGGAGATGCGGGGAATCGAACCCCGTGCCTCTCGCATGCGAAGCGAGCGCTCTACCATATGAGCTACATCCCCTTATATTGAATTTGTTTTCCATTCTAAATCACGACCCTACCATCTGGGATACACCCCGATATTTTATATTTTACTTTTCTATTACAAGAAATTCATGGTGTATTGGGCACCATCATTTTGCCCATAGCTATGGAGGAGTGCGGTCTGCACCAGTTTTGAAAAACGTGTAATTCCATTTCTGAATTTGTGGGCAAATAATTACCTGTTAGAAGGCATTCTTACACGCTGTTGTGCTTCGAGAAACTGAAAAGGGATCTTTAGGGTACCAGTTGAAGCTGAACTTTTAAATGGATTACACATCGAACTTATAGTTATAAAGTGACTGAGTTTATACCATATTAGGAGCAAAGATTGACTGAAATATGACAAATTTCCAAGCTGCTAACGCGCTATACACTGAAAAGTGAATCGATTTATCTTCAGATTGTTTCAATCTGCTAGCCTGCGAGAGTGGATTTGATAGACTGGTTCGATTTTGCCTCGTAATGGTCACAAGCTTAGTTTCCACGGAGTAACTGTAGGATCCCACTTATGCAGAGGAGTGTTGAAACTAGATTGCTAAACACATTTTAACATATTATATTTTACTTAACTAGCGCAGCTACCTAAGTTGTGGCTGGTGAATACTGATAGACCGAAGCCATAGCAGTTTTTAGATACTACACTTTACTGGTTCACAAGCTGTATGAATTGTGAGAAACTCGTTGAAACATGATATCAATAAGTCCCAAACCACCATTTTTTTTTATGAAGAACACACGCTTCAAAGTACTAATGCACTATCAAGTAATTTTCCACTTGACAAAAGTGTGAATTAAGTTAATGAAAATCTTCATAAAAATGAAGATCCTAAAGAGCCTTATCAATGAATATAATATTTCTAGGAAAGAGAAGGTCCTTAAACATCCAGTTTTGAAACTTATGTTGAAATTTCTCTAAACACTCTTTCATGGAAGAAGGAAAAATATTAATTACAAAGAAAATGCCCAAGTAGTAAACAATATCTCCTTCCTGCATGTTATACCAAGATTGCTTTAACTAAGCTATTTTAAAATTAATTCCAATAAATCAAGAATTGGTTTTGGAATCACTTACCATTACCATTGCTACATTGTAAAATGTGTTGGAGCAATCCAACACACCATTAATCAGGCCTTGTAAATAGTTCAAGTTCATAAAACACCATTTATCAGGCCTTGTAAATAGTTTTAAGTTCATAAAAATATAGGAGACACTAATCCCACAAAAAAGCACTAACTCATTGTAACAGACAACGTGTGAGGAAACCAATTCTTTGCATAAGCACTACATTTCTATATGTAGGGTTCAACCTATGAGAACACCAATCCTCTATGCAAGCACCTACTTTATGTGTTTAGGAACCAACCTGAGAAGAGAGTGCAATCTCCTATCCTTGCCCCATCCTACCACCCTTGTTCTCCAACACTAATTGGAAGGAAGCTCCAACTAGCTATCCTTGCTCCTTCTCGGCTCCCTAAAATAAGGATATGTTGTTATATGCACCAAACTGAGATTTATATGATTGTGACTTCCACGAACCGTGACTTTCATGATATGTGAACATCAACTTCCATAATCTGCAATTTCTAAAATTTTCAATCCATGATTTTTTATTCACTACCTCAATCTATGATTTCCGCACATAATTCTCTACTACAACTGCATTTCTTCTCACTTCACAATTTTGTACACTCCTCTGATTTGCACATTGTTTGTTGTTTTGGTTTACTTCTTTGTGCATTCAACTCTCTGTTTTTTCATTCTTTTAGATCAACAAGCCATTGATGCCCCAATAATTTGAATGTTGCCAATTTTGAATACTACATATTGCGCACTTCCAAGCTTACTCAACATTTACATCTCTCACATATTTACATTATTCTTGCTAAAAGGATGTGTCCATAAGTTGGGGTTCCCTTGATTCAATGATACCCCTTCTTCCTTACTTATCGGCCAAGCTTCTTATTCTTCCGCTGGTGTGCGCTTTTGTAACATTACTAACTTTCGGGATTTGCACACTAGAGGACCAGCACTTGGTGGGTATTGCACACTATAGCACCATCACTTAGTGGGTCTTGTGCACTTCTGAGACTTGTATACATATCTTCTATATACTTCTTCAAACTGGCTTCAAATCTTCATGCTTCTTGATTTCCATTAATGACAACACCAAAGTTCAACTAGCTTCAAGTCTTCATTTCTCTTTGCTTGAGATCATTTGATTCTTCTTGTTTGACACCAATGGCAACACCAAAGTTGAACAATCTCCCAATTTGGCAATGATGTCAAAACCAATAAAAAACTGAGCCCCCCCTGAGTATGAGCTCTTTTTTTCTATGCACAATGTGCTCTCGTTGCATGCATCCCATCTAATCCTTTGCTTTGGTTTTTGTGCAAGTTTTGACTCAACACTTTTCTACAAAGTCTTCTTCCTTCCAGCTTTTCCACCTAGTATCTCTCTTAGTATTTATCCCCCTTTTACATCAATGAAAAAGGGATGCTCCCCCTAAATATGAGGCTCCCCCTAGCTTCATGCTTCTCAATTTTTGATGTTGTCATCTCTATTGTGTTATGTTAGGTTTCTACCATGCAATAGAGTCTGCATCATTAATTTAATATATCTTCATTAATGTTGATATTAATGACAAGAGTCTTCTTGGGTTAGTACTTCCGAGTGTGCATATATTGTCACATTTTTCAAATTCTTCCTTGTTGCATACAATACTAGTTTGACATTATTGGTGCGACATTTCATCCACATGGCTATATCATTTATGGTTTATGCATGCGAGGTTATATAAAATCATTGCTTGATATTCTATTCCTTGTGTGTAATCTCGTTGATTTAAGACGATGAAGGATGTTAATTCATTTTTTATGTTGTCACACCTGAATGTGATTTGTTTTCACGTCCTTTCAATTTATTTCAATGTATGCAGTTCGATAGTTTCAAAACTTATTTATAAGCCATTCACGATGTTTGAAAATCATAGAAATTATCAAGAATTGTTTCACATTTCCTGTTGCAAATATTTTGATTATCGTTCTCATAGCTTAGTACATCTATCGCAATGGCCAACCCTCTTCAACAGTTTAATGTAGTCATAGCTAGAAATTTAGAGGAAATTAAGTATCAACAACAAGAGTGTGAAAAATTCAAAGGAAAATTTAAGAATTCAGTGTCTTGGGATAAAGAAGATGATATACAAGAATGGTATTCCCAATTCCAAGTGAATTGAAGGCATGCGGATGAGACCAGAGGGATCAAATTTAGAAATAACAATAGCATAACCTAGTTTTTCTGCAGCATCTTCAAGGAATTCCCGGTGGTAGTGTTTTTGATAGGTGATCTTCTCTTGACACCGAGTTGCATCTCACATTGCTGAGTGTTGTTGATACTAAATTGTGTCTCTCATTGCAAGGTTCTGATCATTAGTTTATTGTGAACCACAATTTTTAAACAATGATTCTGATGTGCATGTTAAGGCAAGCTTTGATCATGTATTCATGTCTTTATTTGACTTTTATGACAATGATGCTTATATTTACTTTGTCAGTCTGCTAAATTTTTTCTATGTAGCTCCTCTTGCATATATGTATATCAATATCCTTTTGAATATAATACATGAATGTGCTCTATTTTTTACATAAATGGTGTTTTGAACATGGTTCCAAATGAATGTCTATTTCAATGTTGATATGAAGCCTCTGGATTTAGCATTAGTAATGCACTTACTGTACTTCACATGCCTTCAATTGATGTTTAATTCTTTGTTTCCTTTTGCTACATAATTTCCACTTATGCACAGGTCATACTTGGACTTGTCCTTTGTCCTCATTTAGAATTGAGCCTTAATTTGTGTAGAACAATGCTTCCTCCTTTTGTAACTGCTTCACTTTCATATAAATATTGAATGGATACAAACATATCTTGTGCAATACCTTTTTAAACCATTTTGTTCCAACTATAATTCCCTTGAACTCATGGTAGCATACATAATTCAAGGGTTTACATTTGTATTCTTGGAAGCTAGCATGATGAACAACAATTTTCTGTTGTTGAAGGAATGCTTGAATTGTTAAATTCAGTTGCACATGTCTATGAAATTTTCCTTGTTCATTTTTTAGTGTGTGCATGCTCTTTTTGATACTGTACAAAGCTATTTTTCCTTTTCACCCATATTTTAATGTTAATGCTATATGAAATATTTATTTTCAATCATTTTGTTGTTCTTCGACAGTTTTTTTCCTTATGCCCAAATCCATCACATGTATAACATCTTATGGTATGACAATATTTTGCAACATGATCAAAATAATTTCACCTCAAGTATTTCAATATGTTGAACCTTCTTCTATTAGAATAATAGGGAAAGTTGAGGGAATTTTCATACCTGAATTGAACTTTATTTGATGACACATATGTTTTCTTCTCAAACCCTGTTTGATTTATATCTCATTGATTTAATCCTTGAATGTTGTCACCTACTTTTTCAACTATGCTATCATAGCCAAGACCAGATTTGTCTTATGGTGACCCATGACTATCTTATCCAAGATTGATGTGTTGTTATTGAATTTGGATTCAATTTTTGTGTCAAACCTTGTCACTTTTTGGATTTGTGTAGTCTGGGATATCATTCTTGAACCCATTTTTTGCAATAGAGACCTATCTTTGGTTTTCTAGAGTTTGGTTTTCTTTTTTTACTCCATCCAATTATCTTTGTAAGTGGGAGATCTTTGTATCCTTTTTCTCAAGATGTTCTAATAGTATCTCATTTTCTTGTTTCATTTATTCCAATGAGGAATTATTTTCTTCAAATATTTTGATATTACTTAGTGCACATGATAGTTGTCTTTTAAGATCATTTTCCCTTTTACTCATCTGATTTGATATTGGTTATTGAATAGTGTTTTCCTCCTTGACTTGTTCTTCACATTTTAATAGTTGATCCTGTAAATATTTATTACTCTTTCTTGATTTATTCAGTTCTTCCAGGGAACTAATTAGTTTACCTTCCCATCCAACTTCAACAATTTCCTCTTCTTCGGACCTAAAGGTTTCTTCTTCACTTTCTTCCTAACTATTTCTCAAATCAAGCAAATTACATGATTCATTTTCAACATAGGATTTTGAAGGATAAGTGTAAACTCCATTGTAAAAAATACTTATTAAGTGTTCCTATAGTAGAATCTAATTGATTCTCATGTGTCTTATATAAAAATGCTTCCTAATATGATGATTCTCTTAATAGAAGAATATTGCTTATCCTTTTCTTCTTAATATTTATTTTCAAGCTCTTCTATGATTTCCATGAAGAGCACTTCTCTTGGATTGTCATCACTATTTTCTTCTTCATATGAACTATTGTCTTCTTTAGAATGTAGAATATTTCTCTATTTAAGTAACTTCTTCATACTTTTAGCCTTGCTTTGCTGGTATATTGTCTTCCTTCATTCTTTGTGATTGAGTTCTTCATCACCATCATTATCTCTACTTGCTTTATAAGGACATTTGGAAGCAAAATGTCCTACTTTACCACATTCAAATCATTTGAAAGGTAAATTAACTTTGTATTTTCCACGATGTCTTTTTATTTTTTTCAGAAAGTTTGCTTCCTCTTCCTCCGATTCATCAGATGAGTTCTTGTTCTGTTTGTGCTTGTTGCATTTTGTCTTCCTGGTGGCCTTGAAAGTTGCTTCTTTTTAGAAGGATTCTATTTTTTGGTCCTCATCTTGTATGCAGTAAGAATCCCATGAAGGCCATCCTTTGTTAATTTATCCAAATCAGTCTTGTCTTCAAGGACTGACACTTTGGAATCAAATCTAGGTGTCAAAGTTATCAAAACCTTTTGCACAACTCATTCCTCAACATTTTGTACTCCAAGATCTCTAATAACATTGACAATATCATCAACACAAACAATATAGGATGCATTTTTTTCCCTCTTCCCTCATTTTAAGAGTTTCAAATTTCCATGAAAATGTTTGGAATTTTTCCTTCTTAAATCTCTCATTTCCTTCATAGATGTTTTTAAGCTTATCCCATACTTCTTAATCTTATGTGTGCTACACGACTTTGGTAAAATTTGAGTATGCTAAACCACATAGTATTGTATCCCTATCCCTTACATTACATTCATATTTCTTGTTTCCAACTGCCTCAACTGGTGCTATCTTGGGAATATTGTAACCATTTTCAAGAGATTGCCAAACATCAACTCCAAGATAATGTAGGTATACTTCCATCCGAATACTCTAAAATATATTAATTGATCCATCAAAACTTGGTGCTCTATTTGTAGAGATTCCTTCCTGTTTATCCATATCTATGCAATGATGTATCTTCCAACTGTTAGATTGTTCCAAAATAAGTCCTCTTTGATATCAATTGTTGGAATTCTTAATGATACTGAGAGGGGGGTGAATCACTATCATGCACAGATTTAACCAATTTTTCACTTTATAAATTATGCACCAATTTTAGTTCAATCATTAGAGGAAATTTCAACTCAAAATGGGCCTCCTAAGGAAAATAATAAAACAATAGTTAAAATTATAAAATAATATTTATTAATTTTGGAGGAAGAAAAGAAAAAAACTACTTTTTTTTTGTATTTTTGACATATATCCATGTGTTTTTACTCAAATTTCGATCGAGAGAGATATTTGGATGCGTAATTAAATTCCGCATCCAACGAGTACCCACTTGGCATACTTTTGACAAACCTCACTACCCCAAAAACAAGAAATACCTGAAAAACGTGATACTAACATCATCGTCACATTTTTCAGGTATTTATTGTTTTTGGGGTAGAGGGACCTGCCAAAATTATTATGAGTGGGTACTCGTTGGATGCGGAATTAAATTCCGCATCCAACAAGCTCTCCCGATCAATATTTGAGTAAAAACAGAAGGAGATATGTTGAAAATACGTACAAAAAAGTAGTTTTTTTATGATACCTATCCCCAAATTTATATTAAAAAATTATTTAAGACCTATACGATATTTCATATTTAAATCAATTTCATTGGCTAACATATGATGACATGGAATTTGAATTAGGGTTGAAAGGCCCATTTCAAGTTGAAATTTCCTCTAATGCATAACAATAAAAGAAAATTGTATGCAAAGAATTTGGAAAGTAACTATATATA
>LPNX010103842.1:159341-196313 GCA_001517045.1 Pseudotsuga menziesii
GCACTAACTTGCTATATGTAGGATTCAACCTACAAGTACACCAATCCTCTGCATAATCACACACTTCCTATGTTCAGGCACCAGACTCAGAGGAGACTGCAATATCCTATCCTTTACCTGTATTTCCACCCTTGTTCTCCGACACCAATTGAAAGAAAGCTCCAAATCCCTATCCTTGCCCCTTCCTTCTTCCTCGAAATAAGGATATGTTTTTATATGCACCAAACTAATAATTTTATGATGTATGAATTCCATGAACTACTACTTTCACATTCTATGAACATCAACTTTCACAATATGCAATTTCTACGATCTATGATCAACAATTTTTTATTCATTACCTCGATCTGGTATTTTCGCACATACCGCTCTACTACAACTGCATTTCTTTATACTTCTCATTTCTATACACTCCTCTAATTTGCACTCTATATGTTGTTCCATTTTAATTCTTTTGCATTCATCTCTTTGTTATTTCATTCTTTTGTATCAACGAGCCATTGATACCCCAACAATTCGAATCTTGTTGATTCAGAATACTACATCTTGCGCACTTCCAAGCTTACTTCAACATTTCCATGTCTCATATCTTTATACTATTCTTCCTAAAAATATATGTCCACAAGATGGGTTTCCTTTGAGTTGGTGATACCCCTTCTTCCTTACTTTTTGTTCAATCTTGATATTCTTTCATTGGTGTGCACATTTTGTATAATTACTAATTTTGTGGGATTTTCACACTGCAAGACCATCACTTAGTCAGTCTTGTGCACAAGAGTACCATCACTTGTTGGGTCTTGTGTGCATATGAGACTTGTATACATATATTCTATTTACTTCTTCACATTGGATTCAAGTCTTCAATCTTCTTGCTTGCCATTAATGACAACACCAAAGTTCAACTAGCTTTAAGTCTTCATGTCTCTTTGCTTGAGATCCTCATGTTTCTTGCTTAACATCAATGACATCACCAAATTTCAACACATGGACCATCTATATCATTTTCAATCTCTTAGTATCATATTCATGTAGGCAAGGGATTGGGGTAAGTTGCGCAGCATTGCGGATGTTGCGCAAGCTCAGAAGACACCACATAAGACAAGGATAGTGTGCAAGGAGGAAGATGGACTACTTTTGAATATTTTGTGTCACTTTTTGTAGTTTTGGACCATATTTTGTGGATATTCGTCATTAGTTAGAAAATCAGTTAGAAGTTAGTTAGAAGTGGATCATGAATGTAAAGGCGCGAGCCTATAAATAGAGAAAGAATTGTAATTGTGAGAGACCATTTTTTTTTTGGTATTGATGTGATCAAGCAAGGGAAGAATTGAGAGTTCAAGCTCTGGTGAATTATTGGTTTTGGATGAAATAGAAGAAATGTTGATGGAGGAGAAAAGAAACGTAATGTAAAATGTATAAGTAATAAATATGAAAAAGATGGTTTACAATAATAATTGCCTCGGGTATTTATACCTTAAGTGGGGAAGAGAGGTGACTTTTCAAGTCACCTCTTAGTTTAATTACAAACATTTACTAAAATTAATCTAGCTCAATATTTAAATTTAATATTTGTAACATTGCCTTCTCCTATTAAATTGCTTTGTCCTCAAAGCAGGGTAAAGACGGGTGTTGTTGAATGAATTTCTCCATTTCCCATGATGCATCTTCTTCTGGGAAATTCTTCCACTTAATGAGGTATTCCTTGATCATTCTAGTGTGTAATCTCCGTTCTTTGATGTTGATGATAGCTTCTGGTTCTAATATTAGTTTCCCTTCTTCATCTAGAGTGGGGAGTGTTGTTTGAACTGATTGTTGTTGACCCAACAAATTTTTAAGATTTGATACATGAAAGACGGTGTGAATTCGACTTGTCTCTGGTAACTTTAGCTCGTATGCTATGTTGCTAATCTTCCGTATAATTTGGTATGGACCATAGAATTTAGGTGCTAATTTGTTCTTTCCTTGTTGTTTTAGTGATAATTGTTTGTATGGTTGAAGTCTTACGAATACCCAATCTGCTAATTCAAACTCTCTCTCGGTTCTATGTTGGTCTACTTGTTGTTTCATACGATTTTGTGCCATAGTTATATTATCCTTGAGTGTTTGCATAATTCTTTGGTTGTCTTCTAGTTGATCTTTTACGGTGGGTACTTTTATGCTTCCTTGAATGATTTCTTTCCATCGGGGTGGTTCATAACTATATAATGCTTGAAAATGAGTCATCTTTGCTGAGGTGCGATACATAGCATTATACCACCATTCCATGAGATGTAGCCATTGTAACCATTTTTTCTATTTGTTTGTGAAGAAACTATAGAGGTAGGTTTCAAGACACTTGTTGACCACTTCTATTTTCCCATCGGTTTGTGGGTGATATGCTGAGCTCATCTTAAGAGTGATCCCTGTTTGCTTGCAGAATTCCTTCCAAAAATTGCTTGTAAATTTGGCATCTCTGTCGCTAACTATAATTTTTGGGAAACCATGTAATTTGTAAATATTTTTACAAGACACTTCAGCGATTTGTTTAGTAGAGTCAGTTTTCTTTATGCCCATGAAATGTGCATATTTCATTAGTCAATCTACTACTACAATAATTTTATCCTTACCCTCTGATAAGGGTAACCCTTCAATAAAATCCATAGAAATTTCCTCCCACTTTTGCTTTAAAATATGCATTGGGTGGAGTAGCCCTGGAGTCATGATATTTTCACTTTTATTCCTTTGACATGTGTCACATTCAACTACATATTTTTGAATGTCCTTATGCATTCCTTTCCAATAAAACAAATGTATGGCATTGTAATATGTTTTGAAAAAACCTACATGTCCGGCAGCAGGTGAATCATGAGATTCTATCATTACCTTTGTTTTAAACCTTGATGTTGGGTTTAAATAGATCCTTCCCTTGTACCACAAGATGTCATTTCGCCACTCGAATTTTGAACCTCTATTTGGGTCTTCGATTAAGGCGCGTGTGTTTGGATCTTTAGCGTATTCTATTTGTATTTAATCCAACCATTCTGGAATAATGATTGAAATTGCATATGTCTGGACTTCATCCTTTCTAGATAGAGCATCAGCAACTAAATTGTCTTTCCCTCTTTTATGTAATATCTCCATATCAAAGGTAGCGATTTTTTCTATCCACTTCTATTGTTCTGTTGACAATTTTTTTTGTTGGAGGAGGTATTGAAGACTGTTATGGTCTGTTCTTATCAGTATTTTCCTCCCTAGAAGGTATTTTTTCCATTTTGTTAAGGCATGTATAATGGCCAACATCTCTTTATCATAAGTGGACTTCAAACTTTCTCTCTTGTTGAGCTTTCTACTTTCGAATGCTATTGGATGCCTTTCTTGCATCAAAACTACTCCTAATCTGAACCCTGATGCATTGCACTCTACTGCAAAGGATTTTGTGAAGTCTGGCATGGCTAATACCGGAGTTGAAGACATCATGCATTTTAATTTTTCAAAACATTTTTCTGCTTCACTATTCCATTGGAAGGAATTTTTCTTCAATAAATTTGTGAGAGGGGCAGTTTTATGGGCGTAATTCTTTACAAATCTTCGATAATATCCTGTTAGGCCTAGAAATACCCTTAGTTTCGATATGTTATCAGGTTTGGTCCATTCCATGATTGCCTTGATTTTACTTGGATCAACCTGGACACCTTCCTTTGATATTTTGTGACCTAGGTTGTCCACTTGTTCTTTTCCAAAGGTGCACTTAGACCTCTTCACGTAGAATTTGTTTTCTTGAAAAATGGTAAGTACTTGACTTAAGTGTTCCAAATGCTCCTTCCATGTTCTTCTATATATGAGAATGTCATCAAAAAATACTAGTACGAATTTCCTTAAGAATGGCTGGAACAATTCGTTCATTGCAGCTTGAAACGTAGCTGGAGCGTTAGTCAACCCGAAAGGCATTACTTTGAACTCATAACGGCCTTCATGAGTGCAAAAAGTAGTTTTAGCTATGTCTTCTACTCTAACTTTCATTTGGTAATAACCATATCAAAGATCCAACTTTGAAAAGTACTTAGCCCCATGAAGTTCATCCAGCAACTCATCGATGAATGGGATTGAAAATTTATTTTTGATAGTTATTTTGTTCAGTCCTCTGCAATCTATGCACAGCCTTAACGACCCATCCTTCTTTCGTACTAGCAATACTGGAGCTGCATAGGGGCTTCTGCTTTTTGAAATGACACCACACTTCAGAAGATCTTGAGTTAACCTCTTGATTTTTGTTTTATGGTGATGCAAGTATCTGTATGGTTTGCTACTTGCAGGTTTTGTCCCTGGTTCTATTTCGATTATGTGTTCAATATTTTTGTTTGGTGGAAGCTCCATGGGTAGTTATTGAAACACCTTGTGATGTTTTTTAATCAACTCTTTTATCTCTGTTTGTTTGTCCATGTCTCATTCACACGTTAGAAGCTCCATTTCTTGGCATTGAAGTATGTATGCTAGTGCGCCTTTCTGAAGTAGTTTTTCCATCTGATGTGATGTAACTAACTGTTTCGGAGGTGGTTGGAACCTGTATAATTTGTGTGTCTTCCTGAACGATTGGAATTCAATAAAATGATCTTGGTGATTCGCAGAGTATGTACCCAATGTTTGTAATAATTGTATTCCTAATACTACATCGACTCCTCCCAATGGTACCGCAAAAAAAATGATTCTAAGTTATATTATTGCATTTGTAACTTGACTTTATGACATTTTCCCACATTGTCAATCTTCTTGCTATCTGCTACCATAACCTTCATGTTAGGTACTGGACAAAAAAATAAGTTAAATATTTTAGCAAGGCTGGCATTAATGAAGTTATGGGTGCTTCCAGAGTCGATGAGAACTGTGACGTTATTATTTTTTATATGTCCTTTAATCTTCAATGTTTGCGGTTGGGAGATTCCAGTAATAGCGTCTAATGATTTTTTTGGGGTGTCGTCCTCGATTTCTGTTTGGTAGTCTGGTTGACTATCTACCTTTTTCTCAATTAGTTCTTCGACTTCCAACTCTGCTTCTTCTACTTCACATGCATAAAATTTCTTTTGTAAGCACTGGTGCTTAGGATCCCATTTGTCTCCACAGAACTTACATTTCCCTTCTTTTATTCTTTGGGCCTTTAAACTAGACTTTGTTCCTTCCCTAAGTTGTGGCGGTGTATAGCTTGGATTTCCTATGTATGTTGATTGGAAAGGCTTCCTTTTGGATTCGTCTTTGTCAAAATGTGTATGAGCAGATTTCTTGAATTTTTTTTCAATAATCCTGGCTTTGCGTTGTGCTTCCTCCAAGGTAGAGATGTTATGTAACTCTAGTTCATCACAGATGTGTTGTTTAAGACCGTGTATGTAGGTCTGTAATCGTTGGTCATTGGTTAACTCTGGGACTCGAGTTGACAATGCTTCCCACTCATAGGTGTACTCATCAACACTATTTTTTTGTTGTAACCTTGTGAGTTTGGAAAAAAAATCTTTTTCTTCAACACCATGGAATCTTTTGATGAGATCATTCCTAAAACTAGCCCAGTTGTGAGAACATATTCTTGCAGTGTTCTTCCACCATAAGTACCAATTGTAAGCATTTCCTTCTAGATGAATGGATGCATATTTAATTTTCTCACCTTCATAATGGATGTTGTGGATGTTTAGGTATTCCTCGGCTTTGTTAATCCATGCTATGCATTGTCGTTCGTCCCCGTCGTATTGGGGTAACTTGACTTTCACTCGCATTTGGCGTCCTTGTGTATATGAGTTTGAGGACGACATGTTGAATAGAGGATCTGGTTGCTCCGGTGTTCTTGGAGAGTTTGGATGTGGGTCATTAGATATTTGTAATCTGTCCAAGATGGCGGTTAAAACTACCTGATTTTTCTTTTGGTCTTCTTGTAAAGTGAGGAAGGTATTCTCCATTCGTGACGTGATTTGTGTCCAAGTTGACGTCAAATTGTCACTTATTTGTTTATCTTTTCCTGGAGTTCCTCGTAGTTCTTGTTAATCTTCTCATTTATTTGGTCGAACCGAGCGTCCATTGATCTTGTGATTGGAATTTTCCCAACGCTAAATGTGGATTTATTTTTGTTTGCGATATGATGCCAGCCTGCCACGATTTTTTTTTTAAATAATTATAATAATAATTATTATTATAATATAGTTTTGTTTAATAATAATATTAATAAAAATATATTAATATTAATAGATTATTTAATATTAAATTGGTATTGGAGAGGAGGCGGGAGGAGGGGTGCTGGGGAGAGGAGGAATGGTGGAGCAAGATGGATGTGGAGATGGAGTGCAGCGTGAATGCATGGATGGTAAAGAGGAGGTGTGCAGCAGAGGTGAGATGGTAGTGGATTGGTGCCGAGAGACGAGAGGCTCTGATACCAATGAAATAGCATAAATGCTGATGGAGGAGAAAAGAAACGTAATGTAAAATGTATAAGTAATAAATATGAAGAAGATGGTTTACAATAATAATTGCCCTGGGTATTTATACCTTAAGTGGGGAGGAGAGGTGACTTTTCAAGTCACCTCTTAGTTAAATTACAAACATTTACTAAAATTAACCTAGCTTAATATTTAAATTTAACATTTGTAACATTGGATCTATGGTTGATTGTCCAAAAACTAATATGATGAGAGAGATGTTGATCTGAATTGTTATTATTTTGTCTCTTCCTATCTTCTTATCCCTGCAACCTTATGATGAATGCATGAAATTTAGATCTATGATGTGATGCATACTGGTTATGAATGATATACTCTATCTAGATCTGTTTGTGCAATTTGCATGATGATCTATGTGATAAATGGACGACGTGATCTGAATGGAGAATGGTTATATAAATCCTTGGATGTCTAATAAATAAGTTGATGAACTGTCGATGCCCATGATCCTCTTCCTTTCTATGGAAACTTGGTTCCATCAGCTCTCCCTTGAACATCTCAGGTGATACCTCATCCACTCTGCGGGTGTTTCCGGATAGGGTAAAACCTTCCTGGGTCGATGCTCAGGGAGATCGTAGCGAGTTGAGTGTCGAAAGAGTGGGACCCCTGTTAATTGGGTTTTCTTGGTTGAGGTCTGAGCCAACAATTCAGTAGGGTAATAACTAATGTCTATGGTCCCCAATCCCTCCATGGAAAAGTATCTTTTCTAGGAAATATCATATCATTAAAAGAGATCATCTCTAGAAACCACTCGATAATAGGAGGGGATTACAACATGATAACCTCCCTAAGTGAAAAAAGAGGTTGAACAAAATGCTTGGAAAGGGATATCTTGGGATTTACAACCACCATTCAATACCTATCCATGATTGACCTAGAAAACTCCAATGGAATATTCACATGGAGTAACATAAGATTTAGGTAGTAGCACATGGCCAAAACTCAAGATTGCTATCTTGTTCATCAGTCTCTCGTTCTATCTGGGATTGCCATGGAGCAAAGCATCCTTCCTTTAGTGGCTATGAACTCAGACCCATAAGCCTCACAATGGATCTCGAGAGGCTACCACTCATAAATTCCTTTCGATTTGAATCCTTTTGGCTCACATATAGAGAATTCCAAGAGAATGTTGAGAAATGGTGGAACAATTCCAAAACCCATAGAGGATCCCTTATGTATCACTTTCAACAAAAACTGAAGTGGTTCAAGGAGAAGATTAAGTACTCAAATAAAAACTCTTTCGAAATTGTTTTTGAGTTGCAAACTTATCCTGAAGGCCCAAATGAGATCAACGCAATAGGATATCATCACGCAGAGGCGAACGAATCTACTCATAGAAAAGGAAAAGTTGTTGGAACATAACAAGCAAGAGGAAATCCTCTCGTGGGAGAAGTCTAGACTCTATTAGCTCAAGGAGGGGGAGCAAAACACTAAATGTTTCCACCACTGCACCATCCATAGCCATCACATCAATTGCATTCAAAAGCTCCAAAATACGGAGGGAAAAATTGTTAATGGGAGAGTTGACATCGAGCAAGAGCTAGTTAGATTCTATGAGAATCTTTTGTCCTAACCTTTCCCTAACAGAGTTGAAAATTTTAAAAGGATTACCCAACACATACCAACCCTGGTCATAGATAAGAAAAAATTGACCTTAATGAAGCCAATCAATCAATAGGAGGTGGACTTGGATATGAAAGAGATATATGTGGGTAAATCCCTAGTCCTGGATGACTTTACCACCAATTACTTGCACCAATGCTGGTCAATGATTATGGAGGAAGTAAGGAAGTAGGTTGAATAATATTGAAGAATGCAAGGAGTTCTACCGGCCATAAATTTTTATTTTATTTCTCTCATTCCAAAGGAGGAAAGGGTGGAGGATCCTAAGAAATTCATACTTATGGCCCTCTACAATTTTATTTACAAAGTCAACACAAAGGCCATCATGTTAAGACTAGAACTGCTTTTGCCACACCTAATATCCCCAAAGAAAATGGGCTATGTGAAATGTAGAAAAATATTGAACAACACCATCTTAGATCATGAGATGATATAGTCCTTTTGAAGCACTCGAACCCTAGGTATTCTTATTAAACTAGACTTCTCAAAATATTTTGATAAACTTAGTTGGAAATATATGCATGAGGTCTTGCTTTATTTTGGTTTTGACTCTAGATGGATCAATTATCCTTTTAAGTGATGTCTTTGACATCCTCTTATTTCTTCTCCATCCTTTTCAATGGGTCTCCTATGAATACCTTCCCCTCATCTTGAGGCATAAGGCAGGGGGATCTCATATCCCTAGTCCTCTTTATCCTCATGACAGAGGGCCTAAGTCATCATATCCACACCACCATTCGGGACCAATTCCTTGTTGGGATCCATGACCTTTGTCTAGAACCTTATGTTTCTCATAGTTTGTTTGTAGATGGCACTCTCCTCATGGGCATGCCCATGGTCATATAAGCCTTAACTCTTCAAAACATCCTTAAGGAATTTTGTGATGCTTCAAGAATCTCTTTGAACAATCTCAAATACCAAGTTTTTTTCTTCAACATGTCCATCCTTATTCCAAGGAATATCTCCCTCCCTCTTGGATTTTCATGGAGCACCCTTTCGTCCAAATACCTAGGTATCCCCCTCATTGATAACATCCTTTGTAATAGTTCTTGCAAAGACTTGCTCTCCTCACTTCAAAAAATGATTAACTCTTTGACCTTTTGACCACTCAATATTTCTAGCTGCATTTTCAATCTATCCTACTTTGTCTTATTTTCCTTGGAATCCCCTAAAACCATCATAAAAATAATCATGAATATTCAACGCAAATTTTTATGGAGCAGATATCACATACCCCAAATTGCAAAAACATTTTATGTTTTAGGAGACATTATGTTTTAATTTTATTATAAAGTTTGTAATTAATGACCAAGTGGGGTAAAGGATAATTGCATTTAATTGTTGAATATGTTATTAATTAAATAAATGAAAGATGTGACAACAACTTAAGGAGGCTGTTAAATGAGTGTTTTACTGGCAAGTTGGTGGAATAGGCTGGGTTGAGAGCAGATTGACACTTGGCAGCATCCTCAAACTACTTCTAGCTGTTGCAGGAGGCAAATTCCCTATTTTTGTGGTCATGTTCCCCAAGAAAGTGGAACAAGAGCAGGTGGCTCATTAAGTGAGAAACTGACCCAAAAGACCTAGGCATGCTAATAAAACTACCCATTGAATTCAGATGAGGCTGCTCATTTTTTACTTGTGAAATTTCTGAGTGAAATTGTTGCATAAGAAATTCGATGGAGGGGACAGGCTGAAGTGTTTGAGTGGAAAGTGTTGATATACTGAACTAGTGCAGCTGTTTTGAGCTGAGTTCTTACTGCTACAGGAATAAATATTACTATTGATTACTCTGTGGAGTTGCAGAGGTTTCTAAACCTATTCTCTCACCCAGTGCTTTCAACCAGGTGGACCAGTAGATAGGCTTGGGGGTCCTAATATTTGCAGCTCAGCTGTCTTCAGCAGTTGGTTGGGAGGAACGATATCCTTAAGTTGTTGTCTCCTCTGCTATACAACCAAGTTGTACATGTTATTTGTATTTTTCTCTATGCAAGTATGGAAATCTGGAATGTATAAATTTAGGATTTGATGCATCTATATGACTATTTGTTAGTTAGTTAAATCTTTTATTGAGCTAGGATTTATAAGTTATGTTTCGGTTATGTATTAGAATAAATAATTTAGGGTTAATGTAAATTTACTGATAGATAAAAATACCTAACTGTATTTTTCCACACCTTCAAGAAGGTGGTACTCTAGTATAGTAGGTGAAATAAGTATGATGAATAAATCAAATTAGGAAGTGTAAGAATATGATTTATTTACTTTCAATAGTTAAATCTTTATAGGAATGTTTAGTAGATAGATTCCTCTATTTTCAGAAGTTCCAATATGTAAAATGTATTTGTAAAAATTATAAATATCAACTACTGCAAAAGAATGTTTATTAAAAGTTACTACATAGTTTGTGTAATTGTGTTTCTTGTTAAGCACACTAATCACGTTGTCTTTAAAGTTTAACACTAATATAGATACATATAATTATTAACTATTACAGAGAGAGAAAAATAACATAAATAGGAATGGCATAGATTATTATAACAATATTAATGAAATTGTACAAACCATCTAAGTTTTATAAATAACAAATGTATAGTTGTAGTAATATAGTAATATAAAATAACAACTGCAAATAATATATGGGAAAACAAACAATAATGCAGAGATTAAAATTAAATAAAAATACAAACCCTAAATTAGGGAAAATGTGAACCAAGACCTTCTTTTTCTTCCTCTTTTCCAGAATAGGGCTTTTATAGTTTTTCCCCATATCCTTATTTATCAAATGCTTCATTATACAATTAAATATATTTATCATAATCACCCTATATTAAATATAATTTACAGAGAAACAATATTAGACTGTTTATCAAATATAAACTAAAATGAAATAAGAAAAGACAAATTAAATATTCCAAATCCAATGACACATTCGAGCTCAGGTTGTAGTATCAAACCCTTTTTATTTTTAATTATTTTCATAAACTAATCTTAATACTAACAGAAAGACTAAGAACTAGTTTTCATATTAATTTCCTACAGAATATCCTCATTCTAATAAAAATCAAAATTATGGACTTAAACAGTAGCAAAAATTTTCCATTTTCCTTTATAGATCCATTCTTCGGACACAGGTAATTAGCCATAAGGTATTTCAAATTTCATTAATATAAAACTTATACAAACTGAAATATCCAACACTGAAAAACCCCTTAGTCCAAGTCTGCCAACGATTCCTTTCAACCATAGCTCGGTGCCAAACACATGGCTTCCAACACAATAAATATTTTAGAGCTTAATCAAAATATAAAATATTTAAAACCCTATTTAAAGCATAAGTAAAATCCAACTAAATAGAGTTACGGCCAAATGGCCTTTGCAAGTATTGCCACAAATCAGTCTACGGCCACACGACCTTCACAATCACAACATGGTTCAAAGCAAAGCTATGGAAAAATAATTCCAATCTTGGAGAAACAATACTCATCCAAACCCTACACAATACCACAAAAGAAACCTCAGGTCATGGAGCCGAGGCTTACCAATCAACTGAGCCATATGTCAACCCCAGTTCGCAGCCTTTTCTGCCAGCTCATTTCTCTAGGCTCACCTGGAAGTCGTATGTCAAAACCTCCACCTTTCAACTCTGCGCATTCAATATTTAAATAATAGTAAATAACCTATTACTTACATTTTGTTTAAGGTTAAAAGGAAAAGTAGTTGACAGTCAAATCAAATAGATAAAAAAATGAAAAAGGTTACCTATTCTAGATTCGTTGCTTACGACTGTGAATATTTCTTTAGCAAACCTCCAAGTTACAATCACACTGAAAGATGGGAAATGAACCCATGGAGAAAACACCATTACAAGAGCTCTGTAGAAGAAAATACTCCCTAAGGACCTCAACGAGAATAGGGAAAACAAACAGTAACCCATGACAAGACCCAATTCTTTCCACTGTCAGTGCAAAACCACATTGTAAACTGCAAGCTTAGAACCAGAATTTATTATTGTCAAAAGAAGGTTTTAACTCGGCTGAAAAGTGGGTGAAGATACTCGCGGAGCCTAGGCATCTGGAACCAATGGCCATGAGGCCATAAGCCTGATAGTGAAATGCATAGCACAGAAGGTTTGGGAAAACATTGCGAATTTTTAGGGTTTGGGCAACTTTTGTAGTAGGGTTTTTCCAATGCGAAACCCCATCCACCAATTGTTTGCCACGGGTTTTCCACTTCCATTCAAATTTTGTGGGTTTATGCTCTATAGTATCGAGAGTTGGGATAAAGCCTGCAAAAGGGTCATATATAACCTATGTTATAATCTCCTTTGAAATATATATAAGCTTTATATTTTCTTTTATTATAAGATGCCTTAGTATAGATGGTAGAGGTATTATTAGTTTTAATTTTTGTTTAGATAGGATCTTTACCTATAAAATAAAGATAATATAATTAGTGTTAACACATGCAAAGGTTTTGGGTTTATATTTATTCTCTAGTTAATGGACTTTCCACCCATGAAAATAAAGCTTTGTTGCTTCAGTTATAACCTTATAATGTAGTCATTAGCATCTTCTTTGGTAATTACTAGGTAGTTAGTAAAATTGTATTCTGCATGAAATCGCTAGTTCCATACATGTATAAATGTCATTTCTAATATACCTTATGATAATGCCTAGACTTAGGTTTTACTTGTTGATATAACATTAGAATGTATGTTGAGACTAATACATAAAAACTACCTTGGTAATGAGTAATAATGTACCACAAGACTTAGTTTTCAAAATTATCCTTCTCTAAAGTTGTATGTAGGATGTAATATAACAACAGATGGATAATAGTATGATGTACAAGTTATAGTCAAATATAGGTAGAAAACATCTTGTTCTATGTTGTACTTGGATTTCCAAGTACTTACGCTTATAAATAAATAAATAAGAAGTAAATATACGGGCAAACTTTATGTCCTTAAACCAAGAATAAGAGGGCTAACAACTTAGACCTCAACGCTGAGTAAGGATGTAACAATTTCAATATATGGAAAATATACATATTTGACGATACCTTCTTTTGCTCAAAGCTGTAAACTAAACAAATATTCTAACATTTTACTTATGCTAGTTGAGAAAGTTAATCTCGATTCTGAAACTGGAATACAAAATGTCTTACCTATAAAAAGACCTATACAAGAAGCATCACTTCACTGCATTAGCTAAAAAGCTAAGTGGCCTCGGACATGAACTGAAGTTCCTTCATTTTTAAACAGAAAAACAAACTTTAGTACATAGTAAACAAACAATTGTTTCAGCTCATATTACTTCCGAACATCACTTGCTAAATCAATCTTTAATACTTAATTATGAAAGCAGACAGTGAGGTATGCAGTTACAAAAATTAATAAAGGAATTGATTTTTAGTTTCTAAATTAGCCTCTTAAAATGATAACTATTAGCGGTTAAGTTACCCACATCATCGATGTTTTTAAACATTAATGGTAACAATAAAAATTTTAAATTTTTATGAAATTTTGGAGTATTACATGTGGTATCAGAGCACACGCTCAAACAATAGGCCTGAATGCGGCTCAACCTGCGTAGACAAACAGTAGATAAAATGCATGCATATTGATTATTATTTTTCTTTTGAAATGTTATTACCATAAAAATTTTCTGAGCTAGAATTGCAGGTATGGAAAGACTCAAGGAATATGCAAATGAAGAGTCCCCATTTAATGAACAAAGTAATTCTAGAAGAGAACCAGTTCAGGAAGAAATACCTAACAATTCTTCATAATTATTACAATCTGTTAAAGAATGAAGAACTGAAATGGAAACAATTAAAAAGAGAATGAAAGAATTCTAAGAGATCAAGAGGAGTTGAACTAGATACTAATGGAAAAATTTCAGAGTGAAGGAAAAGATAAACATATAGGATCCGAAAATACGTCCTACCAACATAAAAGTAAAAAGTCCAAACAGTCTAAAATTGAAAGTAGTTCATCTCTGAAATTTATGGTGACTCACACAGGAAGAATCACCAGTACACTAGTGATAGCAGTGAAGATAATTACCATTCTAGAAAAAGAAAATTTAAGCCTTATGAGGAAATTTCAAGAGAATTTAAGAAGATAAAACCACCAAATTTCAACGGTGATATTGAGAAAGGAGAGAAAGCCGAAGCATGGTTGTCTGGAATGAAAAAGTATTTCCAAATCTATAGTTACTCTAACCAGCTAAAAGAAAGAATGGCCATTTACAACTTAACTAGGAAGACATATCTGGTGGCAGGATTTAAAACGAGTAAAAGGTATTAATGAAAAGAACATTAATTGGATTACCTTTAAAAAATACTTTAAAAATAATTTTCTGTTAGAATAGTATTATGAAGCGAGAGCTAAAGAATTCTATGAACTGAAGTTGGGAACTATGAACATGAAAAAATTAAATAGTAAATTTTTAAGTTTACTATGTTATGTTCCTTGCAGTGTGAATGAGAATCCTAAGGTGCAATGGTTTCTAAGATGTTTACCTTTTCACATTAAAGACAAAATTGAATACAATAATCCAAAAACCCTTGAGGAGGCTATGCAAAAGGCAAATGTTTTCTATGAGCAGAACCGAAAAAGGGAAAGTATGCCAAATTGGACGGCTAAGAGGTCTAATAATTTGGAACAGAAGAAGAAGGTTTTCATATCTAACCGCAATTTTAGGAATAATAACACACGTAATTTTCCTAATAAGAATTTCCAAGGAAATAAAGGTAATTCACAATGAAACCCTAATGGCCTTAGAAATAAAGAACGTGCTAATAATCACAGCAACTACATTAAGAATAATGAACGTAAAGAACCAGTAAAGTGTTGGCACTGTAATGGACCTCATTATGCATCAGTCTGCCCTAACAGAAAGAAAACTGCCAGCAAAATTCATATAGTACAGGAGGAGATGACTGTTGGTGACTTAGAAAGGGCAATGCCCAGGATCAACGCGACGCTGGAGAACAAGAAGGATGATTATCAAACTTCCATGGTGGAAGTAGAAGGTAAACTGAATCAAACACCCATTTCTATCTTAATCAACCTAGGGGATAGCCTGAATTATGTTTCTCCTGATTTAGTAGAAAAATGCAATTTATTAGTAGAAAAGTTTGCAAAGTCATGGTTAGCTCAACAAACTACTGGAGCAAAAAGAAAAGTGATTAGTTTTGTAAAAGATTGTACTGTAATTATGAATTAGTTTGAAACTTCTATGAAACTAAAAGCACTTCCTTTAGGCTCTTATGACATGTTAATTGGTATGGACTGGTTAGAACAACATAGAGTAGTTTTTGAACTGTTTCGATCAAACTTTTACTTGCGTAAACAATGAAGAAGAAATAGTAACCGTAACAGGAATTCCTAGGAAAATAGCTATCAGACAAATCTCTTCCTTGCAATTAAAGATATCTATTTAGAAGGGTTGTAAAGCCTTTGTTGTAACTGCAATTGACGAAGAATAGATTAATAATGAAAACAAAATAAAACTGAAAGATATTCCAATCCTAAGGGGGTGTTCGGATGTATTTCCAGAAGAAATTCCAGGATTGCCTCCAAAACAGGAGTTAGAATTCACTATTGAGTTGGTACCTGGTGTAGTGCCCAACTCAAAGTCCCCTTATCAGATGAATATATTGGAACTAAATGAATTAAAATAATAATTAAAGGAACTTATTGATAAAAAGTATATAAGACCAAGCATGTCTCCTTGGGGAGCATTTGTTATTTTTGTTAAAAAGAAGGACGACACTCTACGCTTATGCATTGACTATCGTCAATTTAATAAAATGACCATTAAAAATAGATATTCGTTGCCCCGCATAGATTATATATTTGTTCAGCTACGTGGAACAATTGTATTTTCAAAGATTGATTTATGGTCTGGTTATCACCAAGTCTGAATCAAAGATGAAGACATTTTTAAAACAACTTTTAGGACCATATACGGTCACTATGAGTTTGTTGTCATGCCATTTGGGCTCACTAATGCCCCGACTATCTTCATGTGCTTAACGAATAATGTATTGCATAAGTATCTTGATAAATTCGTAGTGGTTTTCATTGATGACATTTTAATTTATTCTAAGTCTAAAGAAGAACATGAGGAGCACTTAAAAATTATTTTACAAGAGTTGAGAGAACATCAGCTTTATGCTAAATTTAGTAAGTGCGATTTCTTTAAGAATAAGATACAATACTTGGGCCATGTAGTAACTAAAGAAGGGATCTCAGTTGATCTGGAAAAGATAAAAGCAATTCAATATTGGCAAGTCCCAAAGGATGTGACTGATGTGCGATCATTCATGGGATTACAGGTTACTATTGAAGATTCATTGGGGGGTTCTCAAGAATCACAAATCCTATAACTTCTTTACATAAGAAAGGAAAGAAATTCGAGTGGAATCAAAAGTGTGAAAAAAGTTTTAAGAAGTTAAAAACATTATTAACTACTGCACCAATCTTAAGAATTGTTGATCCTAATAAGGAATTTGTCATATGCACTGATGCATGCACCGATGGTCTAGGTGGGGTCTTAACTTAAGAAGGACATGTAATTGCATATGATTCTAGGAAGCTTAAAATTCATGAGAAAAACTACGCTACTTATGATTTAGAGTTGGATTTCATCATACATGCTTTGAAGAGGTGGCGCCATCACTTAATCAGAAGAAAATTTATGTTAATGACAGCTAATAAAGGATTAAAATATTTGCTGGATCAACCTAATTTAAATGCAAGAAAAGCTAGGTGGCTAGCTTTCCTTAGCAAGTACGATTTTGAGATCCAACATATTAAGGGAAAATAAAATAAGGTTTTAGATGCTCTAAGTAGAAATGTAAGACTAAATTTTGTAGCAGCAATCAACACTTATAAAATAGTTTTAGAAGAACAGTTAGAGGAAGCAGTAAAATTAGATAAAAATTATCATAAATTACAAGCTAAAGTGGCAGAAAATTTAACTGAAAAATTAAGTACAGAGTATAGTCTAAATGGAAAAAGATTAATACTCTATAAAAACATATTGTATATACCTAATGTACTTGAAATTAAGCTGTTGATTTTAAATGAAATTCATAAGACTCCTTACTCAGGACATCATGGTTATCAAAAGACTATAACCATGTTACAGAAAGATTCTTTTGGCCAAGCATGAAGAATAAATTGGCATAATACATAGCCAAATGTTTTGAATGTCAATAGGTTAAGACTAAATACCAACATCCATTCGGTTTACTACAGCCATTACCAATCCCTAGCTGGAAATGGGAAATAATCAGTCTTGATTTTATTACAGGTATACCTAGAAATCAAAATTTGAATGATTTGATAATGGTAGTCATCGATAAACTCAGTAAAGCATCTCATTTTATACCAGTAAAAACCACCTACAAGGCTGCTAATATTGCTGATATATTCATGAAACAAATATTTCATCTACATGGGATACCAAAAATTATAATTTTAGATAGAGACCCTAAGTTTATGGGTAATTTCTGGAAGTCCTTATTTAAAGGCATGAATACTACTTTAAATTTTAGTACATCTTTTCACCCCCAGACGGATGGGTAGATTGAAAGGGTGAATCAAGTATTGGAAGATATGCTAAGAATGCATGTTAGGGAACAATCAGGTAAATGGGAGGATTACTTACACCTAGTAGAGTTTTCTTATAACAATCACTACCAAGATTTAACAAGATACAACCCATTTGAAATTATGTATGGCAGAAAGTGCAATACCCCCATCTTGTGGAGTAACCCAGTTGACAGGTTAGTACTAGGACCTGCACTACTAAAGGAGATGGAGTTAATTGTAAAGCAGGTGCAAGGTAACTTAAATTTGGGCAAGAATGACAGAAAAGTGAAGCAGATCTTAAATGAACTCAGAAAGAGTTCCAGGTGGGTGAACATGTTTTTATGAAGGTAAGGCCTAAAAAGAGTTTTTTAAGTTAGAAATTTGTGCTAAGTTGGCACCCCGATATTGTGGGCCTTTTGAAATACTGTCCAGAATGGGACAGGTGGAATATCAACTGGTTTTACCACCAAATTTAAAGGTTCATAATGTTTTTCATATCTCTGTATTAAAAATATATGTACATGATGCTACTCATGCTATAAATTGGAATGATGTGCAAGTGGAACCCGAAGGAGATTTTCTAGTGGAACCGGATTGTCTCCTCGAAAGGAGGGATATCTTTCTTTGTAATCGCACCTTTGGGAAGGTGAAGATGCAATGGAAGCACCTTAGTCCATAAGAAGCCACCTGGGAATTGGAAAGTCATATGCGGGTAGCATATCCAATTCTATTCTAGGGAAACTTCGAGGACGATGAATAAAATAACATTGAGGTCGATGTTATATTTAAGGGGGTGTGTATGTCACATACCCCAAATTGCAAAAACATTTTATGTTTTAGGAGACATTATGATTTAATTTTATTATAAAGTTTGTAATTAATGAACAAGTGGGGTTAAGGATAATTGCATTTAATTACTAAATATTTCATTAATTAAATAAATGAAAGATGAGACAACAACTTAAGGAGGCTGTTAAATGAGTGTTTTACTAGCCACTTGGTGGAATAGGTTGGGTTGAGAGCAGATTGACACTTGGAAGCATCCTCAAACTACTTCTAGCTGTTGCAGGAGACAACTTCCCTATTTTTGTGGTCATGTTCTCCAAGAAAGTGGAACAGGAGAAGGTAGCTCATTAAGTGAGAAACTGGTCCAAAAGACTTAGGCATGCTGATAAAACTACCCATTGAATTCAGCTGAGGTTGCTCATTTTTTTACTTGTGAAATTTCTGAGTGAAATTGTTGCACAAGAAATTCGATGGAGGGGACAGGATGAAGTGTTGGAGTGGAAAGTGCTGATATACTGAACTGGGGTAGTTATTTTGAGCCGAGTTCTTACTGTTACAGGCATAAATATTACTACTGATTACTCTGTGGAGTTGCAGAAGTTTATAAACCTATTCTCTCACCCAGTGCTTTCAACAAGGTGGACCAATAGATAGGCTCGGGGGTCCTAAGATTTGCAGCTCAGCTGTCTTCAGGAGTTGGTTGGGAGGAACATGCTCCTTAAGTTGTTGTCTCCTATGCTATACAACCAGGTTCTACATGTTATTTCTATTTTTCTCTATGCAAGTATGGAAATATGAAATGTATAAATTTAGGATTTGATGCATCTGTATGACTATTTGTTAGTTAGTTAAATCTTTTATTTATCTAGGATTTATAAGTTATGTTTCAGTTATGTATTAGAATAAATAATTTAGGGTTAATGTAAATTTAATGATAGATAAAAATACCTAACTGTATTTTTCCACACCTTCAAGAAGGTAGTACTCTAGTACAGTAGGTGAAATAAGTATGATGAATAAATCAAATTAGGAAGTGTAAGAATATGATTTATTTACTTTCAATTGTTAAATCTTTATAGGAATGTTTAGCTAATAGATTCCTCTATTTTCAGAATTTCCAATATCTAAAATGCATTTGTAAAAATTATAAATATCAACTACTGCAAAAGAATGTTCATTAAAAGTCACTACACAGTTTGTGTAACTGTGTTTCTTGTTAAGCACAGTAATCACATTGTTTTTAAAGTTTACGCTAATATAGATACCTATAATTATTAACTATTACAGAGAGAGAAAAGTGACATAAATAGGCACGACATAGATTATTATAACAATATAATATAGATTATTATAATAGTATAATGAAATTGTAGAAATAATTTAAGTTTTATAAATAACAAATGCATAGTTGTAGTAATATAGTAACATAAAATAACAACTGCAAATAATATATGGGAAAACAAACAATAATGCAGAGATTAAAATTAAATAAAAATACAAACCCTAAATTAGGGAAACTATCAACCAATACCTTCTTTTTCTTCCTCTTTTCCAAAATAGGGCTTTTACAGTTTTTCCCCATATCCTTATTTATCAAATGCTTCATTATACAATTAAATATCTTTATCATAATCACCCTATATCAAATATAATTTACACATAAATAGTATTAGATAGTATTAGACTGTTTATCAAATATAAACTAAAATGAAATAAGAAAAGACAAATTAAATATTCCAAATCCAATTACACAGCCGAGCTTGGGTTGTAGTATAAAACCCTTTTTCTTTTTAATTATTTTCATAAACTAATATTAATACTAACAGAAAGACTAAGAACTAGATTTCATATTAATTTCCTACATAATATCCTCAGTCTAATAAAAATCGAAATTATGGACTTAAACAGCAGCAAAAATTTTCCATTTTCCTTTATCAATCCATTCTTCAGACACAAGTAATTAGCCGTAAGGTATTTCAAATTTAAGTAATATAAAAATTATACAAACTAAAATATACAACACCAAAAAACCCCTCAGTCCAAGTCTGCCAACAATTCCTTTCAACCACAGCTCGGTGCCAAACACATGGCTTCCAACAGAGTAAAGATTTTAGAGTTTAATCAAAACATAAAAGATTTCAAACCCTATTTAAAGAATAAGTAAAATTGAACTAAACAGAGTTACGACCAAATGGACTTTGCAAGTATTGCTACAAAACAGTATAAGGCCACACAGCCTTCACAATCACAACATGGTTCAAAGCAAAACTACGGAAAAAGAATTGCAGTCTAGGAGAAACAGTACTCATCCAAACCCTACACAGTACCACAAAAGAAACCTTAGGTCATGGAGCCAAGGCTTACCAATCGACCGAGCCATGTTTTCAACCCTAGTTTGCATCCTTTTCTACCAGCTCATTTCTCCATGCTCAGCTGGAAGTCACCTGTCAAAACCTCCACCTTTCAACTCTGCACATTCAATATTTAAATAACAGTAAATAACCTATTACTTACATTTCGTTTAAGGTTAAAAGGAAAAGTAGTTGACAGTCAAATCAAATAGATAAAAAAATGAAAAAGGTTACCAGTTCCATATTCGGTGCTTACGACCTTGAATAATTCTTTAGAAAACCTCCAAGTTACAATCATGTTGAAAGATGGGAAACGAACCCATAGAGAAAACACCATTACAAGAGTTGTGCAGAAGAAAATACTCCCTAAGGACCTCAATGAGAACAGGGAAAACAAACATTAAGCCACGACAAGACCCAATTCTTTCCACTGTCAGTGCAAAACCACATTGTAAACTGCGAGCTTAGAACCATAATTCA
The DNA here is from genome assembly GCA_001517045.1 of Pseudotsuga menziesii. Lineage (NCBI taxonomy): Eukaryota > Viridiplantae > Streptophyta > Pinopsida > Pinales > Pinaceae > Pseudotsuga > Pseudotsuga menziesii. Next base: position 180,644 of record LPNX010103842.1, read on the forward strand.
TTATTGTCAAAAGAAGGTTTCAACTCGGCTGAAAAGTGGGTGAAGATACTCGCAGAGCTAGGCATCTGGCACCAATGGCCATGAGGCCATAAGCCTGACGGCGAAATGCACAACAGAGAAGGTTTGGGCAAACATTTCGAGTTTTTAGGGTTTGGACAACTTTTGTAGTAGGGTTTTTCCAACACAAAACCCCATCCACCAATTGTTTGCCACATGTTTTCCACTTCCATTCAAATTTTGTGGGTTTATGCTCTATAGTATCGAGAGTTGGGATAAAGCCTGCAAAAGAGTCATATATAACCTATGTTATAATCTCCTTTGAAAAATATATAAGCTTTAGATTTTCTTTTATTATAAGATTCCTTAGTATAGATGGTAGAGGTATTATTAGTTTTAATTTTTGTTTAGATAGGATCTTTACCTATTAAATAAAGATAATATAATTAGTGTTAACACATGGAAAGGTTTTGGGTTTATAGTTATTCTCTAGTTAATGGACTTTCCACTCATGAAAATAAAGCTTTGTTGCTTCAGTTATAACCTTATAATGTAGTCATTAGCATCTTCTTTTGGTAATTACTGGGCAGTTAATAAAATTATATTCTGCATGAAATCGCTAGTTCCATACATGTATAAATGTCATTTACAATATACCTTATGACAATTCCTAGACTTAGGTTTTACTTGTTTATATAACATTAAAATGTATGTTGAGGAAAATACATAAAACTACCTTGGTAACGAGTAATAATGTACCACAAGACTTAGTTTGCAAAATTATCCTTCTCTAAAGTTGTATGTAGGACGTAATACAACAACATATGGATACAAGTATGATGTACAAGTTATAGTCAAATCTAGGTAGAAAACATTTAGTTCTATGATGTGCTTGGATTTCCAAGTACTTACGCTTATAAATAAATAAATAACAAGTAAATGTATGGGCAAACTTTATGACCTTAAACCAAGAATAAGAGGGATAACAACTTAGACCTCAACGTTGAGTAACGACGTAACAATTTCAATATATGGAAAAGATACATATTTGACGATACATTCTTTTGCTCAAAGCTGTAAACTAAACAAATATTCTAACATTTTACTTATGCTAGTTGAGAAAATTAATCTTGTTCTCGAAACCGGAATACAAAATGTCTTACCTGTAAAAAGACCTGTACAAGAATCATCACTTCACTGCATTAGCTAAAAAGCTAAGTAAGCCTTGGACATGAACTGAAGTTACTTCATTTTTAAACAAAAAAACAAACTTTAGTACATAGTAAAGAAATAGTTGTTTTAGCTCATATTACTTCGGATCATCACCTGCCAAATCAATCTTTAATACTTAATTATGAAAGTAGATAGTGAGGTATGCAATTACGGAAATTAATAAAGGAATTGGTTTTTAGTTTATAAATTAGACTCTTAAAATTATAACTGTTAGCGGTTAACTTATCCACGTCATCGATGTTTTTAAACATTAATGGTAACACGAAAAGTTTTAAATTTTTATGAAATTTTGGAGTATTACAGCAGAGCTAGATACAAAAGAAAATGGGCTCTGATCAAATGGGAAAATTTGTTGTAAGCCAAAGGAAATAGGAGGACTCAGTTTGAAGGACCCTGAAACGTTCAATCAAGTTTTAAGCACAAAAGTGTGGTGGCAATGGCTAAAGAGGCTAAATAATTTATGGGCTAAAAGTTTGGAGACTTAAGTATGCACCACATGTTGTAGAATAAAACCTTGTGCAGTGGGAAGAGCCATAATAGGGTTCCTTAATTTAGAACATAGCCTGGGGGAATGGGATCCTCTTAAGGGATCACTATTTCTGGAAGATCAGAAATGGGCAAGCAGTTAGATTTTGGATTGATTCTTGGCAACAACTTCCGCTTCTCCATAATAGCATTGTACTATAGGATTTAATGCTCAACACCAACAAGTATCTTGAGAGGATGGTCTCTTCTTATTGAAATTCAGAGCAAAACATGGAATGGTGGAGAATATGGAAAATAGACAAGCATTATAGCAAATTTGATGTCCAAAATGGGCCTCGTAAGGAAAATAATAAAATATTAGTTAAAATAATAAAATAATATTTATGAATTTTGAAAGAAGAGAGAAAAAACTATTTTTGTCATGGTATTTTCAACATCTCTCCCTGTAGTTTTACCCAAATTCTGAGTGAGACCATTTGTTGGTGTAGAATTCAATTCTACATCGAGTGAGTACCTACAATACATCCTATTGATGGACCCCACCTCACGAAAAATGAAAAATACATTAAAAAATGTGTTACTTTGAAAATAACACTTTTTACTGTATTTGTTGTTTTTTGTGAGATGGGGTCCATCAAAAGTATGGAGTGTGGGTACTCTTTAGTTTCACAATTGAATTCCGCATACAACGAGTGCTCCTGCTTGAAATTTTAGTAAACAACATGGAGATATGTTGAAAATACAAAGAAAAAATTATTTTTTTATGACAAATATGCTAATTCAACCATTATGGTTGACTCTTTTTCTTGAAATTATATTGGTTGTCTTTTTTTATGAGGTCCATTTTGGTTGGATCATTTTCTTATGAGGCCCGTTTTATACCCCAAGTTTTCTTTAATGGAGGAAATGGTCCTTACAAACAATGTGGATATACAACCGTGGATTGAGGAATCTAGAAGGCACATAATCAAACACAAGAATGGGACAAATATATTATGGTGGGGCTATCCTACCACTAGAAACTATACTTTTAGAGAGGACTATGCATTGAAATTAGGACAACAATACCTTCAACGAGATGATATCTAGAAAAGGATCTAGAAAACTGGTTACTAGCCCAATATTTTTGCATTTCTATGGCTTGTGTCCCATGGTAGAATCGAATTGGGACAATCTATAAGTACCTAGATTCAATGGACCATATTATTTTCATTCATGCATGGATAACTCTAAGATTATCAATAATCTGTTGGATGGATATCTCTTCAAGTCGCAAATTTGGGACCGAGCTACTAGAATTATGAGGAAAAGGATAGGAATAGAATCAATGCGTGGAGCACTCTACTTGCATGGAGAGTGATCGTCTTCAAAAATATGATAATCAATAAGATATGGCAGCTTATCCTAGGATTTCTCATGTGGGAGGTTTGGAAAGAGAGGAACTGGAGAAACTCCAAAAACTCAAGGTCACCATGGAAAATTGTATGGCACATTGTGCATAAGGGAATTGTTGAAACCATTACTACTTCTAGATGGATGCAACCGGACCTTAAATGTGACTCCCAGGAGAAGGACATAATGCAATATTGGCTTGCTGGTGTCTCCAAGCTCAGTATCTCACCCAAACCGACCCCCATGTGAACCAGTAGTGCCTCTTCCTAGAGTGCTCTGGAGGCAAGATTCACCAAGCTTAATTTTGATGGGGCATACAAAGGAAATTTGGGCATTGTTGTCTAGGAGGCATATTTCGTGATGTTGTAGGAACTATTCTATTCACTTATGGTGGTAACAACAATATTGTTGATCTTTTGGCTCTCTTGCTTAGACTTTGGATTTCCATTGAAAAAGGGGTTCATTAGTCTCACAAGGAGTTCTATTGGTGGGTGGAGAAAAGATTTAACATAGTCTTGAAGGTAATCCATTCTCTAATTGGATGAGAGCTTAGACACTGGTGTGCCATTTTTCATGTGTGTCTAAGCTCTCAACAAGGAACAACAATAATCAAGGGGGGTCCTCCTCTAGGGCAAACGAGGTGTCAATCTAAGCTCAAGTCCTAGCATCCATGGCTCAAGATGGCGAGCTCGAGCATGAGGTTAAGCCGAAGACTAAGGTGAAAATGTTGGATATATGAGCAGTGAGGGAGGAAATGATCATCTGATAGAGGTGGCGACCAAAAGCTCCAAAATATTGACAACACAGTAAAACAAGAATAAGAAGAATGGAAAAATGCACGCAACGACTGACATGCATTATCTCAACAACATTATAGCTTTCTTTTTTTGTATGACGGTAGCCATATGGAACACTTCTTGCTTGTATGTTTGGCATGTTATTTGTTGTCGGTTCATGGTGGCTTGTAATTTTTTAGTGAAAGGGTAGATTTCAAGAAGTTTGTAGCTTGGATAATCAAGGGGTTGGATCTATTGCCTTATTTTGCGGCCTATGACTGAAACTCTATGTAAATTCCTATATATTTTCAGTGTTTTCAATAATATAATGTGAATAGCTAGCTTATAAAAAAAAATTCATTACAATTCATGAACCACACTTCAAGGTAACAAAGCACTAAGCAGTGAAGTTAAATATGGAACATATAGCAAAACGACAAGCCATATCACAACAAAACATACACTAGAACATACAATGAAACATCAAACTAGAGCATAAACAATGAGGAAAATATAGTTATCAATACAAATAAATATTGCCAAATTTACAAATAAACTCTTAACACCTTTTCATTCATTCACATTAACATTTCTAATAAATTAATCTAATAATGCACAAGTAACATTTCTAATAAATTGGTTGCAACATTGGTGTAACTTTGAACGGGGTATGGTAGAGGACATGACGACTAGCGTTTGAAGGAGTTTGAGCTATTGCTCTATGGCGGTTGGATTTTCTTGGCCGCAGAGGCCTGCTGGTTTCTCTTCACGCCAGGGCTTGCTGGTTCACCGGGCGGTTTGGCGTGGGTGACTCCATGGCGGATACGGGCCCTTCGGGACTCGTAGTTGAGAATGGGGCAGGTTCAGCTGAGACGAAGAAGCAAGCTAGTTTGTCCAATGACCGGAAGCCTGGGGTGGGTGGCTGTTTTCCAAAAGCCCCCACCATTCCAGCAATATATATCATATCAGAGAAGGTAAGGGGCATGATTGAGCTCTGGAAGGAGAAAGCATTGATTGGGAAGTTTGTGGGGATTTGTCCCAAGGAAAATGATATGGTCAAATGGATTAGCAGTGTGTGGAACCCTAAAGGTCACTATGATCTGTAGCTTGGATCCAAAGGTTTTTTCACTATTATTTTCTTTAACCAGGAGGACCGTGATCGCATCTTGGAAGGCGGCCCCTATTTATTTTTCTCAGTAGGCCTTTATCTCCGTCCATGGAAGGAAAGATTCAACCTCGAAACAGAAGACGTGACTGTTGCCCCTATCTGGATCTGCCTCTTTTCTCTACCAAGAGAATACTGGGATCTAGAAACATTGAAGGACGTAGGACATACACTAGTTGAATTTATTAAGGTCGTCGAGCAAACTAAGGCCCAAAGGTACACTTCTTTTTCCAGGATCTGTTTCTACTTGGATCTCTCCAAGGAGTTGCTAGAGGCCATAAGCCTAAACTGGGAAGATGAAGAATGGATCCAACCCATAGACTATGAGCAGATTCCCTTTTGGTGTAGGCATTGCCATGAATACGGCCATTTGGGAAGGAATTGTCCCAAAATGGCTGCAAAGATTGATCCCATAGATCATCGACCATAGGGAGCTGGGAATAAGGATGGCTTTACCCAAGTCAAGAACCGCAAAAGAAGCAGGGGTGGTGGAGCATCAAAGGACAAAAATACATGGAGGCGAAAGATAATAGATTCAAAAATGATTTTGCTGTCTTAGGGGACAGCGCAGACGATGACAAACCTAAGGACAAGGTGGAAAAGGAGCAACCAACCAAGGTCACTAGTGCCCCATAAAGAGAGGAAACCCAATAGATGGAAATAGTGGAAGAAGAAGAGGATGAAGAAATGGAACTAGGTGAACTAGATCTGGATGCGATAGAAGCTGAATGTCGAAAGAAGGGTAAAGGCTATGTTCCCAGAAGGAAAATTGAGCTCCTCCAGGAAGCAATCATTAAGGCTGGGGCTCATCCGAACCTTGGGATAGACCCAGATCCCCAAAAAGGAAACAAGAGGAAGTCTCAAGAGGAGGAACAACACAGAGGAAGGAAAAAAAACAAGCAATGCATTGCAGAGGTAGCAGTTAAGCTCATAGAATCAGGCCAATACCCAACGATCACGGTGGCCTTCTCTAAAGTTTCCAAAGTTTACCAATGAAGCTAATCTCCTGGAATATTAGGGGGTGTAGTAACCCCAGGAAGTGGAGGACTCTTAACAAGAAAATTAAGCAGGAGAATCCGGATATCCTCTTTCTTTAGGAAACAAACTGTAGTTATGAAGGAATGGAAAAAATTAGAAGTAAAATATGGAAAGGTAGCCAGGTCATGGCCCTAGATGCTGATGGACAATCAAGGGGCATTGCAATTTTCTGGCACCCCCAGGTGATGGATCTCGCCAATTGGCATGCCAACAAGTTTTCCCTCATGGCTGACTTCCAACAACTTGATTCTAGAGTGAAGGGCACTCTTGTTAATATTTATGGCCCTAGCAGCTTCCCTAAGAAGCAGGCCTTCATCGATTTCCTTAAATGGACCAAGATCCAATTGGAGGGGGACCGGTGGGTGATGGGAGGAGATTTTAACCTCATTTCCAAGCTCGGTGAAAAGAAGGGAGGCAAGAGAACTCTGGACAAGTACCAAGAGGCTTTTGGTGTTTTCCAAACTCAAATCTCATTTGTGGATATGGAAATTGGAAATGGTTGGTATACCTGGAACAACAAGTGCGGGGGTGAGCACCTGGTTGCCTCTCATTTGGACAGGTTTTTGGTTTTAGAGAATATAGTCCACGGTATGGGTGAAATCATGGCTAACATGCTCCCAGCTGCAGGCTCTGACCATTGGCCTATCAGCCTTAGCTAGGGTTGGACATGCTCCACTCCGAGGAAACCATTCAAATTTGAACAGTTCTAGATGGAGCATAAGGAATTCAAAGATCTTGTCCATCAGTGGTGGCAGAAGTTGGTCCCCCCCCATGGGTGCTGCCATGTTCTGCTTCCAACAGAAACTCAAGCTGCTCAAGTCCAAAATTCGTACTTGGAACAAAGAAGAGTTTGGTAACATTTTCGAGGATAAGAAAATACTGATTTCTGAACTTGATCTCCTCAGTCAGAAAGGAATGATGGATGGATGGGACGAGGACATGCAGAAAAAAGAGAAAGAGTTATGGGGGCAACTGGAGGCAAGAGAATGATAGGAAGGAATCTATTAGAAACAAAAATCCAAGGTCAAATGGCTGCAGGATGGGGAAAAGAACACCAAGTTCTTTCACAATTCAGTGATCCAAAACAGGAACAATTTGAGAATATAGAAACTCAAAAAAATGGATGGCACCAGGATTGAAACCAGAGGGGAGATCGAAGAGAAACTCTCTCACTATTTTTTGGAGATCCGCAATGAAGAAGTCCATGACAAGGAGAGAGATATAGCTTAGATCACGTGCTCAATTCCTCCTACTTTCACTAGGGAAAATAATGAGATGCTCATTAAACCGGTCTCTCTTTAGGAAGTTGAAGAAGTAGTTAGTCAGATGGCCCTGAGGAAAGCCCTTGGTCTGGATGGCTTCACATCCAATTTCTTCCACCACTTCTGGGATATGGTGAAGGAAGAGGTAGTGGGAATAGTTGAAGAATCAAGACTAAAGAATGGGGTTTTAAAAGCTTTCAATGTGACGTTCCTATCTCTCATCCCCAAGGAGGTGGGCGCCGATAGCCCAGACAAGTTCAGGCCTATAACAAGTTTTTAATGTGATCTACAAGATTATCTCCAAAGTTATCGCCAATCGCTTGAAGTCTCTTCTCCCCTCCCTGATCAGTCTGAAGGGTGTCAAATCCTGGATGGGGTCATCCTCATGCATGAATTTATTCATTCCCTACAAAGCTCACGACAGCCAGGTATGTTGATCGAACTTGATATAGAAAAATCCTACAACAAATTAAGTTGGCAATTTATTTGCAGAATGTTGGAAGCCTATGGTTTCTGCTAAGACTGGGTTGAATGGGTCATGGGTCTTATATCCACTCCTTTCTTTAGCATTCTTCTGAATGGAGCCCCGAATCATACCTTTCAACCATCCAGGGGTATCAGGAAGGCCCGACCCTCTCTCTCCATTTATCTTCATTCTAATGGCAGAGGGACTGAGCCATCTCCTTCAGATTTAGGCAGGAAATGGAGAGCTGAGAGGCCTTCATCTTTAGGATAACATGGACCCTTAGACTCACCAACAATTTGTCGATGACACCATGCTTATGGGGAACCCTTCAGTCCAAGAAGCGAGAAGCTTCAAAAAATGTCTATCGCTCTTTTCCAAGGCCTCGGGTCTTGTAGTAAATCTGACCAAATCCCAAGTTTTCTTCCTTAATACAGCCCCAGCCACTCAAAGGAACATCCTCTGCATCCTGGGTTTCACGAAGGGTTTGTTTCCTTCAAAATACTTAGGTGTCCCCCTAGGTCTGGAAAAATTGAAATGAACCTCTTAGCTTGAACTCCTTGACAGAATGAAGTAGAAACTAGCGAACTGGACCCTAAGACCTCTAAACCTCCCTAGTAGGCTTGTCCTGTTAAAATTGATGTTACAGGCAATGGCTATTTACCTTTTCTTTGTCCTTTCTGCTCCTAAGTCCATTCTCCATGAAATCGGAAGCATCCAATGTAATTTCCTATGGGGAGGTCGTGAGGATAAGGCCAAATTTGCCCTGGTGAGATGGGACAGTATCTGTCGCCCCAAGTTGAAGGGGGGGTTGGGCCTAAGAGACCTAGAAATTATGACTGAAGTCCAAGGCGTGAAATTTTGGTGGAGGTGGGTCACCCACACATTTGAACCATGGGCTCGATTATGGAACCTCAAGTACGAACATGATAGGCCCTTATCCTAGTTAATTCACTACAACGAAGATCAGCAGGGATCCCCCTTATGGATGAAGGCTAAAGGTGGTAGACATTTGGTGAAACAACATAGTTTCTAGGAAATTTGAGATGGGAGGAATGCTAAGTTTTGGGAGGATTCATGGAATCAACTACCAAGGCTCGACGGCAACCCAAGATGGAATCCTATTCAGGAATTCTATAGGCCGACTAGTAGGATACAAGTGCACCACTTCTAGCAAGAGAGGATCATTAACGGGAGGAGGTGCTAGAACTTCATCGACAAACCTGACCAAATAGAGGCGGCAGACTGGGAGGCTTTCTAGGAGGAAATGCTCAATCAATGGATAATGCTCATGGAGGGACATGATGTGCTGAGATGGGGATACACAGACAGAGGGATGTTTAACATAAAGGAAACCTACAACATTTGAATCGGGAATTGAGTAGAGGAAGAGGAAACTTGGAATAAGATATGGACCTTGAATTTATGGCCCAAGGTAGGTCTCTTTGCTTGGTTGGTGGTCAGGGGTCGTATCCTCACCTACGAGAATCTTAGGAAGCGTGGTGTCCATGGTCCATCCCAATGTTGCTTGTGCTCCCAAGCGGAAGAAACCACGAGCCATCTTCTGGATTGTTTCCCTTATGCCTCAGCTATTTGGGATAAGGGGGCCCTTGGATTTAGAATAAGTGACAAGCAGAGAGCTCATCCAACTAGAACTTTGACGGAATGGAATCATAAAACCTTCAAAAACATAATTATTAGAACCATATGGAATGCCTTACTTGGAATGATCATGTGGTGCATTTGGAAGGAAAGGAATGGGAGAATCTTTCGTGATAAGCGTAACTGCATTGAGAAGGTATGGCAAATGGTGAGGGACAACCTTCTCTCCTCCATCAGAAGTATGCAATGGCACGACGAGGATAAGCTCATTCCTGCAGACAAAGCGCAAATTGGAGAATTTTGGGGACTTGACAAAACTCAAATGGATGGGCTTCGTAAGCATGATAGGATCCTTCAACCCTCCAGTCCTAACTTTTGGTCGGCTCCACCTCCACAGGTGTTCAAGCTCAACTTCGACGGGCCCCCCAGGGGAAACCCGGGCGACGCGGGCTATGGGGGATTATGCAGAGACTCACAAGGATGAGTAATTTTTGTCTTTTTGGGGGCCATTGGCTGGGATACTAACAATTCCATTGAGCTTGAAGGGATTATTCAAGGAATGGAATGCCTGGTGCGTAGTGACTGCTTCCCTGCTCTAATTGAGGGTGACTCCAAAATCATGATACAGGTAGCGAGGAAATTAGCGTATGGCCAAGTCAATAGATAAGTTTCCACTATCTGGAGGCTAGCCAGTCGCTTGGACACTCTTCGTGTCATGCTCCACACCCATTCAACTGTCTCTTTTAGCCATCTCAGAAGGGACGCCAACAAGGCAGCGGACCTCCTTGCAAATGTGGGGGTGGAGGGTGAGATGGCACACCAATGGGGTCCTCTAGAGAACTTTGAATCTGATGACTGGGCCCATCAGTGCTGACAGGTGGTTACGCATGAGCTTGAGGGCGAGACACAGGTGGCAGGCTTGAATGCAGCGGTGGTTAGAGGTGACATATGGCACGAGCACGCCATGACAGGCCCCCATTATGATGCCTGACCATATTAATTTGGCAAGCGAGCGGATCCATTAGTGGATGTCCTTGGGCATTATATTTATTGTTGGAGCTGCATGCAAAAAGATGGGCAGGGCTGGGAGTGATGGTCGAAACGACTGGACATTCATTTTCGGCAGTGGATCCACCATGGGAAAGGGTATGAGGGAGATTGTCTGCATCATAGCCATGATGTTCTCAAGGTACATCCCAAGACGGATAATTATGCTACCTTTTCCTTTTTATTGTGTGCCCCTCTGTTCGACCCACTTTCATCACTTGAGCTCACTCTCTGTTTCTCGGTTTCGCTGGTTCTCCTTGTGGCCCTTCCTCCTGGCTTGTGTGTGGCTCACCGTCTCCTCCTTTTCCCTTGTGTTTTCCTCGATCCCCCTCCTGTGGAAAATGGCCCCAAATCGCTTGATGATCAAGGGGAAATCCCCTGATGACTCCACGGCTGAGTAGGGCACTGTGAAGAACCTCTGCAGGGTTACGCGGGCGCAAATCCAAGCCCAAGAAGAAGCTGATTTCTTCAAAGATCATACTCCATTGAACATACGTCAAGAAGTGGAGGGCAAGGCCAAGGATCTCTAGCCTATGGTAAAAAACATGTCTAAGGAAGATATCCACCAGGAGGTGGCGGACTAGGTATTGGACCCCAGCACCACTACGGGGCGCACGGCTACTTATGATCATCTCCTAATGCAATACTGGGTTAATATGAAAATGGTGGGCCACTCATACATGGAACAGGAAGAAAAATAGGCAGGGGACGAGGAACCAGTTAAAGCATGGAAGTTCCATAATGGCAAATGTCATCTGATCCACCAGAAGGTGGATATCATTGCCTCAAGGCTTCGGGTCACCTTCTACGCTGCTGGAAAAGGTCCCGAGGAAGCTGTGCGTCTGCGGGATAGCTGTGGAAAGTGTGGTAAAAAGCACAAGCGTGTCCTTCCTCCCTCTTAGCCTGTTGCGGTCTCTCCTGGCGTGGCCTCAGTCCCAACTCCAAAGATGGTGTCCAGCCTGCCCTCGGCCTTCAAGAAAATGGTTTGACGTCCTGTGTCTAATTGTTTCTCCGCAGCGTTTTATTCGGCTTGTAAAGCTTAATGTCCATTTCAGTATTGTCTCAGTTTATAATGTTGGCATATCCATTGCCGAGTTTTTTGAGAAATTTTGGCCCTACTCAAGGGTTATCCCAATCTCTAGTTCTGAATGTTATGGCCTGCGTGCCTGTTGAAAGCTCGAACTTGGTTCTATCCCTAGAAACCGGTTTTTTGTTGCCCAAGTCCAGCACTGTGCTGTGTCTCAACACGCCAGTTGTCCGATGGCCATGTTTTGTATCACTGCTATGTAATGGTTCTCTATTGATGTAATATATTTTCTTTATTTAAAAAAAAATATTTCTAATAAATTAATATAATAATGCACAAGTAGGTAACCTCTAGAAACTTGTTCCCTTCTATGACTTTAAAACAATGAAGTGCATGAGGTTTTAATTTTGTAATCTAAACATTTATACTTAGTTTTGAGTAGCCATGTGTAAGTACAAGGTGTAACCTTAGTTATTCAATGCAAACACAGTGCTCTCAAGTTACAAGACTCTCTACTTCCACTGACCATTGTTATTGCGTTGAGAGGCGCTCTAAAGTCTAGTATGAGGGAGATCTTGTAACGTTTGTCTATATTACTAACAAAATAATAAAAAATAAAAATTTTAATTATCGCCAAAATAAATGTGAGCCACAAAAACAACCTAATATGGGGTAGATGTTGTAATGTTCATACTTAACAAAACAATAAAAAATAAAAATTTAATTATCTGGCAAAAAAAATGTAGGTAAGAAAAACAACACAATATGGGGAAGATGTTGTAATGTAAAAAATAAAAAATTGAATTATGCGCAAAAAAAAATGTTGGCCAACCATGTGCAAGGCCTCCTAAACAATCCATAGTTTTATTCTACATGGTTTAGGAGGGCCTTGCAAATGGCTTTAAAACCATGTGCAGGGTAGGAACAACCCATGGTTTTATTGTACGTGGTTTAGGAGGGCCTTGTTTTAAGACCATGTCCAAGGCCTCCTAAACAACCCACGGATTTAGGAGAGCCTTGTGCATGGTTTTAAAACCATGTATAAGGGAGATGTTGCAATGTTAGTTCCTAACAAAATAAAAAATAATACAAATATTATATGTAAGTCATAAATAATATTAAATATTAATAATAAAAATACTATATGTCGACCTTAAATAAAAAGATGTGTCTTTTGTTTTGAATCAAATCAATGGTTATATATAGAACACACCAAAGTTGACAGCTCCTTGAGTGCAATACTTAAGAATAGGTTTTCACCTCCGGAGATTTGACTCCTCTTGAAGCTTGATAGAGCCTAAGATTTGAATCTATGCTAATATTTAATTCTCTCCACCTGTGCCTACAATAACATGAAAATAGTCATTTTTGGATCATGTCGTGCTAGATACATAGCATTATAATGGAATTTTTTTTTTAAATAGCAAAGCTTAACTTTAAAAACAGAAAAATAATTTTGCAAACTAATAAAGAGTTAAATATAATTGACCGCATATCAATTACAATATTTTTGAGGAAGGTATAAAAAGAGTTAAAAATATTAAAAATATTAAATTTATTTTTTATTAAATTAATATTTTTCATTAAAAAATTTTAACCAAATTTTAAATTAAATAAATAATAAATAATAAATATATTTTAATTAACTTAATAATAAAAAAATAATTAAAACTTAAACTTAAATAGAAGATCATGAGTACAAACCTCCCTTAAATACTAGCTACCAAAAAAAACTATATTAAAAAAAAAAATGCATAAGATAAGTTTTTTTTACTTAATTTTTTTGGAAACGTAATATGTAATCATAAAATAATATGACAAGACAAGACCATTGTGTGTTTCAAAATTTTTGTGGTCTTGTTGGAAAAGATAAGACATTATTAATCAAGTCAAATAAACGTGTTTATGTTATAAAATAAAAGGACATATAATATGAAAAAGAAGAAAAACTTATAACGTAAATCTATATTTTAAAATCAAAGGATAGAAAAAAACAATTTCCTTACCTGAATCATTTTAAACTCTTATTATTAATTTTAACTTTCCATTATTGATGATGAAAGATTGTTCGCGGAAGAGGTGCATTCTACAGCTCAGTGGGGGAGAGCTTGGTAGAGGAGAGATGTGTAACTTTTTTTCGTGTTTATCTTAGAGTTGACACGTTTCTTTATAAAAAATAATAATTTATTATTAAAAAAAGATGTCGGCTTAAATTAAATTTAAATTATTTAGAATTGCATATATATAAACCAACATAAATTAGATAAACTAAAACTGATTACACATTTTCTAACATTTCCACCCTAAAAAAAGGTTTGCAGCTTGAGAGAAATTTGATCCATGTGTTTGGTAGGTCCCTTTTAGATAGATCTATACTTATGTTAACAAAGTAAGCAAAAAAACAGAAACAATAACTAACTTGTTAAACCATTTAATGATTTCCCTATTATCTTCTTCTGGTCCCTGTGGCTCCTCCGTAATCACTGCATTTTCGAAAATGGGAAACCTTTAGCCTCCCTGCTAATCTCTCGGATTGATAGTCTGTTTGCCCTTTACCCTGTACCTCCTCCAAAATCAAAGCTTAGACTGATTGGCTCTAGACCTGTACATGTTTTTCCTGTGGCTTACTTCGATGGTGCAGCTCAAAGAAATATGGGAGGTGCTGGGTTCGTGATCTATATAAGTGAAACCCATTGCTTTTGTTTTTCTGTGGGCTGCGGTATAAGTTCCAATACTCGCGCGGAACTGATGGCACTATGGTCTGTACTCAGAGTTTGCAAGCTGATGGGATTGCCCGTCCACATGATCTTTGGTGATTCAATGGTGGTTATATCATGGGTGAAAAAACTCACCACCCTTAATATACCCTCATTGAAACATTGGTGTGATGACATCTTTTCGATGATGCTCTTGACCCCACCTGTGTCCTTCAATCATATATATCGGGAACTCAACATGCTAGCTGATGATCTATCAAAGAAGGCACTTAAAATGAATCCGGGTCTTGGACAATTTTCGGAATTCTTGGATGGTTTGGTTATTGGGGAGGGTCCTTTCTCCCTATTTTGATGGCTGTTCTATTTATTTCGATGGCTGTTACAATGATTTGCATCATCTGGTTTTGTGATTTAGTATTCCTTTAACTGCCGTTTTGTATGAGAACATCAGCTGGCTGATATGACTTCCTAGGAGGATATGTTTGAAGGGCACTTTGATAGAAGGAATATCTGACCTGAATCTTTCAGGAATGATGAATAAGTCTGTATAAGATCAGACTTAGTCTTCTTCTTCTTGCTATTTATTGCTGGCTGTATTTTTTGTATGTGTTGTTTATTGTATGATGTTGTTCTGTATTGCATGATGTAACAGCAGGTAGATGTTGTGGTGCTCTCCTGTTTGGTAGTTAATGATGATAGACTATCACATGACCGGTGAATAGATTTGGACAGCCTGGACTGTCAAAGCAATGTATAATATGTCTTTTAAATTCATATGAATATCAAAGGCTGGTATTTTTTCCTCTGAAAAAAAACCATTTAATGATGCAACAGCAGGCATGTTCTTTATTAAATCTTAAATTATTTGAGATCCAACAAAACACATACCTACTACAACCGCATTAAATAACCCACAGCAAACTAATTATTGTTTGTTTACTGGCCAGAAGAAGCTGCTTAGGTTAGCTTTCGACCATGGGACTGACTCAATCACAAATTAGGCCAGCTCATTAGGCAGAATTAATCGTTAGTCCTAGTCTATTCTACGGTATTAAAATACTCACTCGGGTGCTAGTGGGTGAAGTTTTTAAATATAAAATTAATGTATTGTCAACGGCCTCAACTCATTTCCTTCGTATAATGGAACGTTAAGACTAAGAACAATATTTTCAATAACTAAATGATTTGGTGAAGGTTGATCACTGAATGATGAATGATTAAAATGTAAGAAATTGCGAGTTAAATTATATTTTTTATTTGAATTATTTTATTTATATATCTGAAAAAACAAAAGCAAAAACAAAAAGCAATAAAATGGATTTTAGTTATTTTAGTTTTAAATTTTGAAGGGATGGATGATGGATTTTTAAGTTATTTTAGTTTTAAATTTTGAATGAATGGATTTAAGTCAATTTAATCTTAAAGTTAGAAGGGATTTTATTATTTTAAATTTTAAATTGGATCT
>LPNX010103842.1:196469-223836 GCA_001517045.1 Pseudotsuga menziesii
TTGCTCAAATTTGAATGTAATAATATTTATAATATTATTATTATAATGCATAGTGACTTTTTTCTTAATTTTTTAATATGATTTAACGAAAATTTGGCATCATTTGGCTAACCATGCTTGAGTTGCATGTGGTTTTAATTGGTGTTTGACACAATCTTAGTGAGTCTGCTAGATTCATTTAATAAGGATAGGGTCTTTTATTTCCAGCCCTTCCCTTTACTTCAGTACTCTGACTACATTCCAATTGATGAGATGATACATCTTGAATTTAGACTTTGTAATTACACTTTCCTCCTTGCCACATCAATTTTCTGATATCTCTCCCAATTTGACCAACGATATCCATAGGTGCTAGCATAGATGAACATTTAAAGATCGGAAGCACCAATAAGTTCGATTTAACTAATACCATCCGTCCTGCCGGATTCAGCCATTGGGAGCCCCTTTTTTGCATCTTATTTATTATTTTTTCCACAATATGCCACCAATCAGAATGTTGTGGATAATTTTTGTTGATTATCTTTTTCTTTTTTTTTCAGGAGGAAAAAATCAGTCCTTGTTATTCTTTATTAAGAATCAAAGGGCCTAGTTAACAGCCGCCCAAATGGGAATACATCAGCATAGATACATCAAGACGTAACTGGATCACATCCAATTGCAGCCGGAGGGAAGGGAGTGCAAAAACAAGTGCTCCCATCAGAAATCTGCCTCATCATGTAATTGATCGATTCTCATCATTCCAATCTATCGGGAAACATGGGACCAGAGCAGCGGTCCAAAAGAAACACTCAGACAACATACAGTACACAGCCAAAATAAAGGGGAGAATACCCCAGTACACTCTCAAAGGAGCTGGAAAGAGTCACTAGTGACCAAATGGTCATCAAAAATTTCAAAAAAACACCCAAAACCGGGAGAGTATGTGAGTGCTTGTTTTGAAAGACGGTCTGCAATCCCGTTATGTTCCCGATAGATGTGAATGATGGAGAGATCTTTGAAGCTTTTAATAAGATTTTGTGATTCCCTACACCAGTGAAGGAGTTCTGGTGGGGAAAGAGCAGAAATACCTTTAGCTCGGTTGATAATGACCTATGAGTGACCGTAAATGCGGGCTAAAGGGATACCCATCATTTGGGATGAGTGCAGAACTACCCAAAGGCCGAGAAGTTCTGCTTTTGTATTTGTTCCCTGTCCGACCCCCAGCGCAAATTCAAGACGGTGATTCTCATTGAGAAATAAACAAAAACCAATGCCCTCAGCTGAAGAAGAAGATGCTCCATCGAAGTAACCACATGGGAAAATCATGAGTGGTTTAGGCCCGATCTGTCTGACAGATTTAATTTGCCTTCCCTTAGTGAGAGGCCGAGAGAAAGAAATATGAGCAGCATTTAAAATCTGGTGCATAACACACAAAATATTAACCTTATAACCATCAAAAACATCTCTGTTACGAGCCTTCCAGACAGCCTAGATCGCAAAATGCGGGATGTAAAACAGAGTCGAGCTACGGTGATAGGAAGCGACCCATTCTTCAAAGAAAACAGAAATAGAGTCCGCTACAGGAGGAATACACAGCTGCAACTGATCACATACAGCCCCCAAAATACATCTCCATATTGGACAGCTTGAGAAAATATGGTGGACAGTCTCATCATTTGCAAAACACATGGAGCAAATACCAGGCCCTATTTTCCCTCTCTTCTGTAAATTGTCCCAGGTGAGTATTTTATTTTTCAAAACCAACCATGTAAAACATCCAATCTTCCTTGGAAGGAGATTCGACCAAAGAGTGATGAATAGTCGACTGCCTAGGTTTGGTTGATATGAATTGACAATACATTCATACACTTTGTCAGCAGAGATTAAACCACTAATCTTATTAAATTCCTAGATCAGTGAATCAGATGTATTAGTTAATCGTATGCCATTCAGATCCAGGCACCTAATAAAAAAGTTCCAGATATTTTTCCAATCACCTTCCAGATATAATTCATCAACAGTAAACCAGTAATGATGAGCATCTAATAAAGAATTATGTGCCTATGAAAGAGTAATAATTCCCAGGTCCTCCAGATATGTTCTCAGATCTTCTGGAAAGAGAAAAGAAGCAGGATTACCAATCACAGGATCAGTACCTATCATAATATCATTACCATTTCCCACTTGCCAAGTAAGATGGGATCCCATCTAGGGAAGAGTTTGAATAAACCCCCTCCAGATAGCTGAAACACCCCTTGTATTGAATGTTTTCTCCCGGAGCCAAGTGGTGACAGTGGAATGTCTCAGATATTTAGATATAAGAACACGATGCCAAAGACTATCACAGAAGAGGACTCTCCAAAATGTCTTTAGACGAAGAGCAATACTGAACCAATGAAATTTTTTGATTCCCCATCCTTCAAATTTCTTTGGCCAAGATAAGTCTGACCAGCTAACAAGGTGGTATTTATGAGTATGCCCTGATGATCCCCAAAGGAAAGCAAAAGTAATGCTTCTGAGTTTATGCAGAATGGAGATCGGAAGTGGTGCTAAACCCATCCAATAGACAGGGATACTAGAGAGAACAGATTGTACCAGAACAAGCCTGCCTCCCAAAGAGAGGAGCTTATGAGTCCACAGACTGATTTTCTTTTCAAATTTTTGTACAAGCCAAAGCCAATCCTTAGATCTATACCCCATAGGTTTGATAAAAAACCCAAGATACTTGAAGCCCAAAGTGATGGGGAGCAGTTTATAAGGGACAACTCTGGAAAGATTGATGAGTTCAGGAGCAGGAATACAGTTATGAAGAAGTACAGATTTATCCAGACTAATTGACATGCTTGATGCTTTACAAAATGTATCAATAATCATATCAAAGGCTGCCCATTCTTGAAGAGTTCCATTTCCCAAGAGGATAACATCATCAACAAAGAGAAGGTGTGTCAGGGCAAGAGAAGAGGTGATTTTGACTCCTTGGATAAGACCATGGCAACGAGCATCATTAATTAACAGACTAAGGCCTTCAATGACCAGGATAAAGAGCAATGGAGAAAGAGGGCATCCTTGACGAATGCCACGTGAGGCAGGAAAAAAGTTTGTGGGTGTACCATTGATAAGTACAGCAAAAGTAGCAGAGGAGATACAACCCATAATCCAGTTGACAGTTTGCAGGGAAGTACCGATCTGAATCAGGATGAGGCGAATAAAGGTCCAATTAACCCTATCAAATGCCTTTATGAGGTCAAGCTTAAGGATGAAAGCACAGAGATTTTTTGATTTAATAGAGTGAAGGAATTCCTAAACAATGCCAATGGGATCAACGATCTGGTGATTTTTGAGAAACCCATATTGTTCCTGAGAAATACCGGAGTCCAGAAAGGGCTTGAATCCGACCACAATGACTTTTGAGATAAGTTTGTACAGAAGATTGCAAAGGGATATGGGCCTAAAGTCAGCAAAGGTCTGCGGCTTGTCCTTTTTGGGAATAAGGGCAATAAAAGTAGAGTTTAGAGAACTGGGAATGATACCTAAGACTCTGGTCATATTAACTGCTGATAAAAGTTTCGACCCCAGAAGATCAAAGAAATGTAGGTAGAACTCTACAGGCCATCCATCCGGTCCTGGGATTCTATCTTTTTTGAAAGATTTAAGAGCAAGTTCAACTTCCCCAAGAGTAACCTGACAGGTAAGGTCAGCAGCCTTTTCAGTAGGAATCATCCTGGGATAAAGGAGAATGACCTTAAGTTGGTGATAAAGACTTGTACCCCCATCATCTTTAAAGATATTGGCAAAATGAGATTCACCAAGATTTTTTAGTGAGGTCTCATCCTCATAAGTAGTACCAGCCTCATCAAGAAGGGACCAGATAGAATTATGGTTTCTCCGACCAGATGCTAGCATATGAAAGTATTTCGTATTTGAGTCACCTTGCAAATCCCATTTTGATCTACTTTTTAGTTGCCAAGAGAGAAGAGAATGATCCAGAATCATTTTTCTCTTTGATCGAAGAAAGGTAAGATGATCCAAGTCAGTCGACAATAAAATACCACTGGAAGAGCTAGCAAGGAGGGAGGAAATGGACTTTTCAATATTGATTAAGTCCTCATCCAATAGGGACTAATTTTTTTTTATCCACAGTTTTGCTTCAGGTTTGAGAGTGCGCAGCTTGAGAAGGAGAGAGTCAAGTGTAGAATCAGAGTCAGACTGCGAGAGGAGATGCCACTTTGAAGATACCCAGTCCAAAAAATTCTGATCATTAAGCCAAGACCTATTAAACTTGAAGGGGTAGTTGAAAGAGGTTCTTTGCTTGTCCCATTCCAGAATAATAGGATAGTGGTATGAAATGTCCGAACAGTGAGTCTAGACTCTATGGGTCCCTAGGGAAGGGATTAAAGATCCCGAGATCAAAAAACGATCCAGTCTTTTGCTAATGCCATCAGAGCCATCTCGACCATTATGCCACGTAGGGCCTGCAGAAGAGGGGGCCAGATCCCATAAGTCGAGGGAATCAAAAAGAGATAAGAAGTAGCCAGAAAGGGGATCCGGTGTGGGGTTGAGTCCCCAAACCTCTGAAGAGTGCAAAATCATGTTAAGATCGCCACCAAGTATCAGATTGGGGGAATTGAGTAAGCCACTGGAGAGAGCAATATCCCAGAAAGTTTCACGGTTCTTATAGGGACCATAAGTATTGAGGATAGATAAGGGGTAAGAGAGACCTCTAAAGGATGCCTTTAGGAGGATACCAACACAAGTATGATAAGCACCACATCTAACTTTTAGTGGGTCCCAAGCTGAGAGAAGACCACGGGAGAGTCCTTTGGCATCAATGGCACAAAACTCCCAAGTAGGGAAGAGCTTAGAGAAAGCAAATAAAGCAGGGAAGGTGCTACACATGGTTTCTTGAAGAAGGACCATGTCCAGCCTGAGGGAGTGGAAGAGAGAGCAGAGGTGATGAAGTTTGGCCTTGCCTCCGAGGCCCCTGACGTTGAGAGAGATGATTTTCATGGAGCATCGCATTGGGGAGACAAGGCTCTAAGTCCCCGGGGAGGCAAGACAACATCAACTTCACTTAATTTGGCAAAAAGGGGAATGTAAGGGGGGGAAACAGGGGAGAGGATCTTGTTCCCCTTCTTTTTTTTCCGGATAGTTACATTTGAGAAATGGATGGAGTTCAGAGGTAAAGTTGAGGGGGAGGATGGAGTAGATGCAGTGAATATGGAAAGGGTATGTTTGAGGGATGGATCAGAGAATGAAGGTGAAGTATTAGGACTGGAGGGAGAGGGGGGAAGAGTTGGTGAAGTGACCCGTGTCCCCAAAGGCGAAAAATCAGCTAAAGAGGAGAGTGAGGGTATAGGAGGAACAAGAGTAGAGGAAATATGTGGAAGAGGTGTCGAGACCGACACGGTTAGTGATAGGGGATCATAAGCATCTTCCATAGGGGGAAGGCAGGGGGAAGAAGCAACCACATGTAGAGCCTCAGCCAAAGGAGAAGAGGGAAGAGTCCCTTGAGCAAATAAAGGTGACGGGAGGTAAGTGACAGAGTATCAATTGGGAGGGGTGACATCGTAGGAACAGACTCCCCATTCAATGCGTTGACCAAAGGAGAGGTGGTAAGTGCCTCACATTCGGATAATTGTGGCCGAGATGAGTTCGATAGAGTCTCCTTAGTATGAGACAAAATAAGACCATCAATTTCCTTAAGATAAGAATTAGAGACATAATCAGTAGGGAAGGAGGACGTATCATGAGTACCTGGTGGCGACCGGGGAAGACTGCAGCTTTTTATACCCGTCGACTGGAGGATGTCTGAGCCCGAGTCTTCATTAAAGGAGCGAAGGAGAAGGCATTGACGCTGCAGGTGACCGGTCTCATCACATAAATTGCACCTGAAAGGAACTCTGAGAGAATCCAACTTCTGGATTAATAATCGTTCCCCGCAGAGAACTTCAACATCAGCAGGTAACCCCGATGATATATCCATTTCAACCACGACTTTTGCAACTCTCTTGTCAAAAACCAGGACAAAATCTGTCTCCATAGCCACGAACCTACCGATGGTGTTAGCAATGCCTTCTAACACCTGTTTGTTCCATAAGGGGAAGGGTAAATGGGGTAAAAGAACCCATAAGTGACGCTTAACAATCCGTTCTTTTAGTGGATCAAAATGCGGATGCCAGTGATCCAGCACCAGAGAGCCGATCCCCATTCGCCAAATACCATCCAGAATCTTCGAACAGTGGGCTTCTTCGAGAAAAACGAATACAATCTAGCCCTTGGATAACAGACTGATCATGGGAACATAATCTATCAGAGGCTTCTAGTTCACGGTCGCCCATTCAATCCATTCCATTCTGTTCATGTGGGCATACTCTAAACGCCCTATCAGTGCACGAGTGCAGAGGGCAGACACTCTATCCATATAGATATCGTGCCCAAGTACAAATCTGTATCACCCCTCCTGGGCCTTGATGCATTTTGAAATTCTTTTCCGACGAGATCGAGGAAGGGTGGTCTGTTCATGCATTATAAACCCGAAGCAGTGACCACAAAAGGATACTACGGCACAGTGGAGTCCACCTCAGCAAGAACCCAGGTGGTAAAGAGGAGCACAATGGCATCCACGACCAAGTCCACGAGAGCCGGGTCACTAGAAAGTCAAACCCTCAAAGAAGAAGAATAACATGAGGAATAACCTGATCAAAAACCCTAAACCCCGAAGATAAAAAGGCCAAATCAGAACAGAAATCCAAACCCTAGCAAGGGTAAGAAACCCCATTACTATCCTCGAAGAAAGCCAAAAGGATGGTGACAATAAGCTAAAAATAAAAAATGACTCTCATACAACCCTGGTAGAAACCCCACGAGAGGTAAAGAGACAAGGTGAAAGAACACCAGAATGATGGATAAGGCACAACAGAAGTGACAGAGCACGTGGAACCAAGCACCCTATGAAACAAGGGTTCCAAAGTCAACCAACCCAACATTAAGACAGACAGGAAGAAAAAACCAAAAAGGACAATGATACCCAAGCAAGGTGTCTGTACCCGGCCAAAATACCAAGTGCTGTCAGTCTGAAAGGGATATTCTTCCCACTTTTTTTACCCTTGGTTGGTACTAGTCCCCCAGCTAAGGGGAGGGACTCCAAGAGACTGACCACACCAGACCACCCTGCAAAACAGTAAGATACCCTAATCACAGGACCAGATAAAGGATAGTATATACCATATGAAGAGGGTAGGGTCAGAAAGAAAGCTGGAACTTCCCCGGGAGGCTAACGGTTAACGCCATGCGCAGCATCCTTGCCCAGAGCAAGGGGGAACCAGGTCCAGGCAAGTTTCGTTGAGGGCCGAGGGTTTCTCCATCACCAGCCGCCTCAATTTCTGAAAAACGATTTAGAGATTAACTAATTTATGTAGTAATAGTAGTTGAGTAATAAACCACTTTGTAAGCCACTTTCAATGAAACCCAAAAAAAAGTAATAACCATAAGTAATGGCCAATATCTTCTTGCATACATAAAACTTGAAAGCCAAAACCAAAAGTTCCATTATCAATTTATCAATTTTCTTCTCCACTCTCTCTATACCAATCTCCAACAACTCTCGATTATCTTTTTCTTATATTACATTAGGTAGCTAGTGATTGCCATCCTTTTAATAGGGACAATACTTACTTCTATGAGGAGGATCCTTTAATTTTAAGATTATTAGTTATAAATCATTTTTCGATTTTCTATATCTTTCTCCATGATTTTTTGGAGAAAATGTAACCCCTCTAAACTTCATGTCAAAATTGACAAGAGTTCGGAGCTTCTTCTTATCGAGGCAAAGACAAATCCCCATTGATTTATAATTGTTTTCAAGTACATAATAATATTTCCACCATCCATTTATATTTTTTCTTAATTCTATAGTTCCGACTAATCTTGTGATGAAGATTGATTCTAAGATATTTGTATCTAGTTACTTCCTCCAAGTGGATTTTGTCATACACCGGAAACTAACATAAGTGATATGTTTGGTTGTGACGTTCCTCCATAATGATCATAAGTACAACAAGGTGGTACACAACGGAATGATACCTGCTAAACCCGATCTAGCCCTTAGCTCTTTTTGCATGGCTTTTTAATTATATGTTGATATTCTTTTGCATAATAATTCTATATAACTTCACTCAAAGAGGCTAAATATGATGGTCCTATAATTAATAAAATTTTATTTGTCCTTGTTTTACATGTTTAATACTTTCTCCTTTAATGTTTAAATTTCAAATATTGGGGTTCTAGGGGTTAGAGGAAAAAAATGTTTTTAAGTAGCAAAATATCTCTTTTCAACATAAGTTTTACATACTACTAATCTAGATGTGAACATAAACTAAAGTCTCAATAAAAATATTAGAAGCATCTTACTCCAAAGGACTAGAAGAGAGTTGAACTTGTGACCTTCCCTACATCAACAAGTAGAGGATTATTAAGCATTCTAAGTCTCTTTGTTGCAGGGGATCTCAACTTTTCAACCTCGGCTGCTGAAGTTTGGGGCATCTCAGCCAGAATTAACCCTCTGGGTTTATTTTTTAAGAATCTTATTGATTCGATGCATCTCACTGATCTTGTGCTGGTGAAGATTGGACCCACTTGGAGAAATGGTAGGGTGGCCTATGGTGGCATCGGTAAAAGAATGGATCAGCTCTTGGTTGCGGAATCCTTGATTCCTTCTTTGTTTCAATACAGAACCTGGGTTCAGTCGTTGGAGGGGTCAAATCATTTTCCCATCTGCTTGGAATGGAAACGGGGTGGTGAGAGGCCACGACACCCTTATAAGTTCAATCATGCTTGGTTGTTGGAAGTTGATTTTGATATTTTTATTAAGGACATTTGGAATAGTGATTGCAAGGTTATTACTAGGGATGATCCTATCCACACATTGATAGGGAGGCTAAATATTTTGAAAAAGGTTGTGGTTAATTGGGAACGTAGAAGGAAATTTGAATTAAAGAACTCTTTTGCTGAAGTTGAAGAACATATACTGGATTAATTTCTTTTGGCTCAAACTGGGGTACTTTCAGCTGAGGAGTTAGCTACTTTAGCAGGTTTGAAGAACCGTAAAGAGAAGATCTTGGAGCTGGAAGTTGCTTCCTGGAGGTTAAAAAGCAGGGTGGTATGGGTTGCTCTTGGTGATGCAAACACTAACTTCTTTTAGAAATTTGTCAGTGCTCATAGAAATATGAATGGAATTTGGGACTAAGTTAATGGCGATGGAAATTTACTGGTTGATGATTTGTCTTTGAGGAAGGTTGGTATGAAACATTTTAAGTAGATGTTTAAAGACAAGGAACTAGTTCATATTCAGGAAAAGCTTAAAGTTCTCATCCATTTTCCAAGTTATTTTTCAACTGAAGAAGTTGATTGTATTGGCAAACCTGTAACTATTGCCGAAATTGAAAATGTTTTGAAGAAATTTGCGAAGGATAAGGCGTCGGGACCGGATAGTTAGACAGTCAAATTTTTCTTGGTTTTTTTTATATGGTTGGAGATGATATCCTAAAGGTAGTGGAATTTAGTAGAACACAGGGTTGTATACCAAAGGCTTTGAATGCAAATTATATTGCCTTAATATCAAAGTATGATAAGCCTAAATATTTTGCAGATTTCAGACCTATATCACTTTGTAACTTGTTGTACAAAGTGATCACAAAAATTTTGTCAGACAGGATGAAACCATTGCTGGCGGAATCACTCTTTGATGAACAATTTGGATTCCTAAGGAAAAGACAAATCCATGAAGCAGTAGGGATTACACAAGAAGTCTTGCATTCTGTCAAGATTAAAAAATTGAAGCTCTGATTTTAAAAATGGATATGATCAAGGTGTACAACCATGTTAATTGGACTTTCATGAGACTTATCTTGCTTCAAATTGGTCTTCATGCAAGGACGATGAACTGGATTATGTAATGTGTGACAACTGCAAATTTTTTGGTTCTAGTCAACGGGGTACCTTCTTCTTCTTTTAATGCAAGCAGGGGTTTGCGGCAGGGTTTCCAACTTTCACCGTTGATAATCTTACATCTTGTTGTCGAAGGCTTAATTTGTCTATCACCCATATTTTATTTGTGGATGACGTAGTCTTGTTTGGCTATGGAAATTTCGAGGAATTGAGCAATTTCAGACGTGTAATTGATTTTATTCACTGTTGCTTCAGGTATGGCGATTAGTGTGGAAAAGTATTATTTTATTACTAACAATGTTTCCAATGATATCATTGAGCAAGTGAAGGTTCATTTTCCATTAAAAAAAGAGGCTTTAGAGATGGGATTGAAGTACTTGGGTTTTTGGCTTAAGCCACTTGCTTACAAGGTAGCTGACTCGTGTTGGCTCATTAAAACATTTGATCCAAATATTAATAACTTGACATTTAGATTCTTATCTCTGGGAGGGTGCCTAATACTACTAAATTCTGTTTTAGGAGCTTTACCTGTTTATTGGTTATCAATGATGAAGATTCTGGTTTCCATTATACAAATGATTAGAAGACTAATGCTCATTTTTTTATGGGGAGGAAGCTCCAAAAAAAAGGATTACATCTTGAAAATTGGTATTTGCTATCATGACCTTTTGACGACAGTGGATGGAACATTAAGAATTTAGATTGTTTCAATGATGCGTTGAGATTGAAAAATTTATGGAGCGTCTTAACGGGCAAAGGTATTTGGAGCTGTGTTATTAAGTCGAAATACATTTAAAATCTGCCTTTACCTGGTTGGGTCAGAAAAGGTGAATATTTGATACAAAACACATTTGTCATATGGAATGGTTTTCTACATGTTCTTGGATGGATCAACAACTTAGTTTGCTGGAAAGTGGGATGTGGTGATAAGGTCCAAATTGGGGTGGACTCGATCACTAGTATGGAAAGTTCATATGCTATGTTTGTTTCTCTTGTTAGTTATTTATGATATTATGGTTTTATCACCCTGGATTAGATCTGTTCTAAAAAGGTTGGGAGTAGTACTAGTTTTTACTGGTTGTCAACTAAAGAACTTGAGCTAGGAGGTTCATGGAAAGAAGAATGGGAACTATATATCCATTCTTTGAGATCTTTGGGTATTAAAAATTCTACTAAGGAGGATTGATGGGCTTGGTATTTTAATGAAAAAAAGGACATGCAAAAGCAAAGCTCATATATAAATACATTATGGAGAAAACCAAGAATTTTCAGCAAAAAAGGTTTTGGAAGAAACTTTGGAAATGGAGAATACCTATTAAGATAAAGTGCTTCAAGTGGCTTCAATTGATGAATAGGATTAGCACTTGGGATAATCTTTGCAAATGGGGTTGGATAGGTCCCAATTTTTTCCACTTATGCAGAGTAGAAAGTGAAATAGTAAATCATTTATTTGTGGACTGTGAATTTGGTAAAGTTGTGCATGAGTTAATTGTTGAAGCGTTGGGATTTAATTTTGTTTGGCAAGATAAAAGCCTTGAAGAAAATTTTACTAAGTGGATCATACTTGGTTTCATGCCTTGTTTCCTCCCCTTATTTTGCAATTGGGTTATTTGGCTATGTAGGAATGCATGCATTTTCTCCAACATTGAACCTTCAATCCAAAGAACAATACTAAAATGTATGGAACTTGTAGTTGATTATCTAACTGAGGTTAATATTAGAAGGGATAGAATTTTTTGGGGGTTGACCTGTGATCAAATAAATCATAGGCTTCTTTGATGGAGCATCAGCTAAATCTAAGGGTGGTGCCGGAGCCATTCTTTACATTAGTAATGAACATTAATTTTACATCTTTTTAGGATGTGGATCAAGCACAAATACCTGGGCTTAACTTTTATCTCTTTGGGGGTTGTTATTTGTTGCTGATAAGGTGGGCCTTTGGAAGTTGAGTGTTTATGGTGACTCTAAGACAATCATTGACTAGGTTAATGATGTGGCGATTCTGGAGGTTCTCACACTCGATCATTGGTGTCATAGAATCAAATAATTGGTCAATAGATTCTACTCCTTTACTTGTAAACACACATACATAGAACATAATCGGGTGGTAGATAGATTGTCCAAAGAGACTTTGGAACATGAAGCTGGATATTTGTCTGCTCAGGAATTTCTAGAAAATTCTATGTGTTTTGAACATACTTCAAAGTTTTCCTTTTAGTTATGTTTAATTGCCAAAACAATATCATGATTCAGTGATGTTGGGAGGGATAGAACATATCTTTTTTGTGAAGCTTATTGTTTATGGATTTTGCTTGTGAAGTTTTTTGAGAAGGTATTTTACCTATTGTCAAAGTGATTTTTCTGAATGTAAATAGGTCCTTTGTTAATATAAAAGGATTGTATTTTTATTCTTGAAAAAAAAAGTAGAAATCATGTTTATATCACGACTTTAAAAGCTAACTCCTAAGACTAAAACATATTATAGAATTATAATTACTCCATAATTAATTTATAAAATATTTTCTAAAAATGCAAAAATGATTTATGTTTGATAATGCTTTTTGTTTGTTTGTTGGCAAAGTGGTGGAACCCCCTGACTAGCAAGGTTTCCATTGGCCAAGAAACCACGAACCATGGGCATCTAACCTGTCA
Organism: Pseudotsuga menziesii; assembly: GCA_001517045.1. Classification (NCBI taxonomy): domain Eukaryota; kingdom Viridiplantae; phylum Streptophyta; class Pinopsida; order Pinales; family Pinaceae; genus Pseudotsuga; species Pseudotsuga menziesii. The sequence continues at coordinate 209,046 of LPNX010103842.1, forward strand.
AAATCACCCGGGGATCGCACCCGGCCTGGACCGCACCATCCCTTAACATGGTTGGATTTTTTGGTATCCGACGGGATTAGAACTGATGACCTTTCAACTTAGGGGGCATCCTAACCATACCCCGCCACCAACTATTCTACATCTTACGGATTGTTTGATAATGCTTATTATATATATATATATATATATATATATATATATATAAAACATTTTTTAATATTTAATTAAAAATAACAATATAAACCATTCAAACATCTTTATTTCACTCATTTTGTCAAATATATTAAATTTAACTCCATTCTTTCACTAAAATAAAACAATAACCAAATTCCAAACTTGTAATTAAATAAGAAACTTAACCTACTATTGACACAAACTCGACCAACAAACCGGTCGACAGGGGTTAACACTATGTCGACAACCAAACCACCACGATCTCCTTGAGAACCGGCCCAGACAGGTTTTACCTTGTCTGGAAACACCCACGGAGCAGATGAAGTCTCACCTGAGATGTTTGAGGAAGTCCTGATGGAACCAAGTTTCCGCCGAATAGGGGAGGACAATGTGACATCAACCTATCATCTTAGTGCAATATTAACAGATCGTTCAACTCATGCATTCATGTAACCATCCATTATCATTATTCAACAAATCACATCATTCAATCATAACTACAGTAAGCATACCGGTGCACAAATAAATCCAACAAGATAACATCATTTAACACAAGGAAATATCGCATCATAGATCCATGTTGCATATTCACATAGCATTCATCATCGAGCCACAAAAAACAGTAAAAAAGTAAAACATATAAGAACACAGTGATTCAGATCAACTTTCATCGTGCCATATTACTTCCGCACAAAATCATAGTTCATAGATCAACATATCTCAATTTAGATACTCAGGATATTCTTCACCAAGCTCAGATCGATTAACAAGCCAAAAATTAAGATCTCTAACACTTGCGATTCGAAATCTACTTATAGGCTTGCGCCTTTACATTAAAGGTCCACTTAGATAAATTCTAACTAATTCTTAACTGATTCCACAAAATAATGACCTATATCCGCAAAATATGGTCCAAAACTACAAAAGGTGACACAAAATATATAAAATATTATATTCTCCACCTTCATGATTTCTTCCAGTTGAGCAGTGTCTTTGAGCTGGCGCAACATTTGCGATGTTGCGCAGCTAACGTATCCCAAACCCATTACCAAAACCCCCCCAACACAATCTTGTGGCTCACCCTCGAGCCACGCTAGTTGGACATGGTGTACTAAGTAATCTTGATATTGAAATATTCATACTGCTGAGTAATATCCTTCACCTATCCTTTGATCTTTTCAGCTATCTCCTGGCTTGTCATCAGATCATGTGTGACTAGATGTCCAACCATATTCTCAGTGATCTCTTGTTTTCCTTCCTGTGTGGCTTGCAACGCAACAAGTTCCTTACCAGAAAGTTGGGCGCTGATATCCTGGAACTTATCTAACTATTTAGTGCGCTTTTGTTGATGCTCCCGGGCCTTCCCAACACGTTGTTGCAACTCCTTCATCTCTACAAATCGCATGACCTGAACTATTGGTGGCATCATTCTCAATGTCGTCTTCAATGTTGCGATTTGTCCTTCTGCTTTCTACAACTATGTGGTCAGTTGCGCTAATTTCTCATCCTACACTATGTTTCCCCAAAACTATGTAGTTGCATCCGCCACTTTCTTTGCCTCTTGTTCCATCTGTCAAGCTCTCTCGCCAACTGTTCTATTACACTCTTCCGCTATTCCATTTTATCTGGTGGTGTGGCTGGGTGTATCAAGGAATCCAAAATGTTGTTGTCATTCTATAATTGGGCAATGAAATCCCCAAGCCTTTGGGCTCTAGCTACTGTATCCAACTCCACGGTGCTCTCCAAGACGTGCTGACAAGCATCAGCAACTGCTGCTTCCAACTTGACTCTGCTATCAAAGAGATGTTCCTTCTCAACAACAAGGCGATCTTGTTCCTTCTTCAACTCTGTGATTTCCTTGGTGCTCTTCACCCTCAACTCCTCTTGCGCTTTCTTCTATGCTTCAATCTCCTGCGCTTTCTCTTCTATCAAATTCTCCTTTGCTTGTTGCAATTCCTCGACCTCTTTTTGTTCTTTCTCCTCTTTCTCCTGCGATCGCAAGTACTGATCGTTGGCTTCTTTTTGTCTGTCTGCTAACTCCTGGTTGCAGACTCATTGCATGTGTACCAATGAATGTGTGGACAACATGTTGATATCTAATGATATGTCCTGCAACTACTGTAGGGAGGTATTTAAGTCCTCTCTTCTAGCTTCAATCACAGTCATGGGAATTTGAACATTCCTAACCAACGGCTCAGTGCTAATTGACGCGAACTCCTTCCGAGTTGCACTTTCTAGTGCTATCTTCAAGACAACATCATATACTAAATCTAGTTTTGTTGTTACCTCCATGAATCCTGTCAGCGCAGGTTTCGTCATTCCCATTGTTTCTGCATCTGTTGCATTTTCAAATTCTTTGATAAGATGATTCAATTGTGCCTCCATTTCTAATGTGGTGCTACTACTTGCACCCTGCTCCATGTGCCTCTTTGTTCTTAATTCGTTGAACATGTGTTCCACTTCTGGGTTTGTAGGTGTCATCGATGATTCTTGGTCTAAATCTTGATCACTCTATTGGTCGTCCTTGTGCACTGGATCAATAGGTGCATCCGTTGGGGGTCTCGTCGATAATTCTTCCAAGATAGTTGGTTCCTGCCATTCTGCAGGACAATCATTAACCATTTCCTCCAACTCTGCATCGAACAACTTGTAGGGCGTCCATAACCATTTCTTGTTCGGGTCACACTGTGCTTGTACATGAATGACATGTGGTTTGATTGCAAACCATGCGATCCTTTGATACTTTGTTGCAGCTTCCTCAGATAACCTTGGAACTTTCCCAGCTGTTGCCTGCAGTGCTTCCCAATAGACCCAAAATTGGATCGCACAATCCTACAGCTGGGTAGGTTCCTTAACTCACCATATATTTTGATAACGTGCAACTTTGCACACTTTCACCACTTCTGCATCCATACCTTGATAATCGAATGGCTCCATCTAAGCCACGAGTGCGATTAAGATCAGCAGCCAACTATGGGTAAATGTCCCCTCTCCCTCCTATACTGCTACCACATCCTCCACCAACTGGTTCATCAGAAAGAGCAACCAGTTCATTTGGACCCCCTCCATCACCCCTGAGTTACATTTAATGGGGCAATTCTTTTTTACTATTTTATTGTCTAGTCATTTTTTTTATTAATGCAGTAAGCTCGCCCATCACACTGCAACTCGTATTTCTTCTTCAGCTTCAGTGCAAGCCTCTTATCATTATCCTTGCCTCTAAAATATTGCAAAGGGTTTGGCCCATCCTTTGGTAGCCCCGTGATTTCTACGATAAAATCAACCGTGATTGTGACTGGAGTGTCCAACCACAATGTTCCTCCATGAAAACAATCCTACAATTGCTTAACACAGGAATTCGCCTCATTCATCTGCCCAAAATGCGGCATGTTAATCAACCCTAGTAATCATGCCATGTTCATCCCACTCGACCAATATCATGGAATACGTTCTATTGGGTCACCTTCGACTGTGACCATCGACACATATGGGTCCTTTGCAACATCTTCCCATGCTATCAAGTCATGGTCCCCGTACTTCATCTGCATCAGTGCATGCATGATATCTTTAGTGCATACCATCCCTTGTGGTAGTGCTGACATCCTTGGTTGGCACTTTTGATTCTTGGTGAGTTGTTGAAGCTGCACATTGGTCCAACTAGAAGGTATATACCCAGGGATGTCCTTAACACCCCTGTACGAGTCGCTAACTCCATAATGCTCAAGATCGATGGCCTCGTCTGCGCAATTCCCTCTGTTGCCTGTGTAGAGGTTCTGGTATGCCTCTTCTGCGGCACCAAAGAGCTAGGATTTTGGCCCTTTCGCTTCTTCTTTGGCACTAACGATGATCCTATCGACATACTGGTGATCTCTTCCACTATGGTTACTGGTATGATTGGTGAATCTCGTTCACTCAAAATGTCTACTATGATTGGGTCCCTTTGCATGCCGCACCAATGTCCCGCAAGAATTAATAGTCACGCACCCTCTCTAGACTTAGAAACTCCCTCAATCCACTTAGATTCACTTGGAAACTCTTTCTTCAACTCTACAAATTAGCTCAAACTCTACACAATAGTGTTTTCAAACCACGTCGAGCCCCTTCTTATAGCATCCAGTTGATCCTTACTCATCATTACCAAATCAATGTGATCATCATGGCCAAATCCATCATTAATGACCTAAATCCATTGGTGATCCTGTCAATCCAGTGGTTGAATCAATCATAAACACGTGTCGCTTCAAAAAAGCACTGTCGGTTATCTGCTTTTAACTATATTTATTTATTGTTGATTTGACTCCATGCGTATCCCTATGGTTGTCACAACATGACCTCCTAACTACACTACTCACTCCTACTCTTTCGCATCCACTTCTCCTTGGTGCGCCCTCCTTTCATCCATCAGTCTACCTTTTTTTTTTCCATTGCGCAGTGCCTAAAGCATTAGGCAGTTCTGGGATCATCCTATAGGGCTTCAACTTGCTACCATTCACTAGCTTTGGTAGCATCGCTCCATATAACTGTTGCAGTTGAACTGCATTGCTTGAAGTAATGGAATTAACAAGATATGGACTAACCAATGCATCTGTAACTTACCTGGATGCTTCATGAACTTGCTGTCGTATAACAACACCAAGTCTCCTTGTTGAAACTGTTTATTCTTTATGTGGCCACCATGCCAAGCCTTCTATCGATCCTTCTCAATGCGTTGATAAAAAATCCCGTGACAAAGCGGTCTTCCTCGAGCTGAAATAACTAGTCCAATCGTTCTTCCAGTGCTGCTTCATCATCCATGCCCGTCGCTACAACAATTCGCAGACTCAAAACAATGTACTCCATAGGCATAAATGCCTCTTTCCCATACACCAAATTAAATGGTTTATGTCTCCTCAATCTCTTGCAAGTGGTGCAGTATGCCCACAAGACTACTGGAATCTTCAAATCCCAGTCATCACGGTTTGCATTACATACCTTTGTAAGCACATGCTTCAATATTTTATTGAATTCTTCCACTTTCCCATTTGCCTATGGATGATATGGGGTACTCTTCTTATATTGTATCTGTAGCTCCTCCATCAGCGCTCTTACTGTGCGATTGATGAAGTGAATCCCTTGGTTGCTCATCAATATCCTTGGACATCCAAACCATGTCGCAATGTTGTCAAATACAAACCTCTCTACTGTCACATCGATGCAATCCATGATCGGTGTGGCCTCCACCCATCTTGCTAAATAGTATGTCACTGTAATGATACACCACACACCAGTTCTCTTTCCAGGTGGGTTTATTGGTCCCACAAAGTCCATGACCCATTTATCAAATGGATGTAATGTCACCTGAGGCACTAGCGGCATCTCATCCCTCCTTGATGGATTTCCACTTTGTTGACAGACATCACAACTCTGCACATAATCTTTCGCATCAAAATGAAGAGTGGGCCACCAAATCCCTATGCGAAGAACCTTCCTCACAGTAGCTCTTCCTCTATAATGTCCACCAACAACTCTGGCATGGGCCTCTGCCAATATCTTCCCTTGTTCATGCGATAGGACACATTGCCGCAAAATATCATGTGGTCCTTGTTTATATAGGTTTCCAGTGATCAACTAGAAATCCAAGGCCTTCACCACCAATTGCTTCTTCAGACTTGTAGTAAGGTCCTCCGGTGTGGTTCCTGTCGCCAAAAAATGAATGATTTGATCATAATAATCATCAATCATGTCGATTTTGAACAACTACGCATCTGGCAATACGTGTTCAATGTTTGTTGGCTCTTCACCTATCTCAATTCGGGATAAATGATTAGGGCCAACATTCAAGTGGACCAACTTCACAATTATCTCAAAATCAAACTCCTGAAATAGAAGTAGCCAATGACATATCTTCCTCCCTAGCACATGCCTATTGAGTGGTTTGTAAACATCTTGAAATGACCGCCGAATAGGTAATGCCTAAACTTCTGTAGTGCATATACCATCTCCAAACCTTCCCTTTCTGTGGTCGTATAGTTCTTTTCTGCAGATTATAGCTTCTGACTAGAGAAAGCAATCAAGTGATCTATATCTCCTTCTCCTAGTTGTGTGAGCACCACTCCCAATGCAATAGATGAAACATCCACATGAACATGGAACTCCTTGTTCCAATCCAAAAAAACTAGTATTAGTGTGGAACTTGGAAGCCATCTTGGTTTTTAGTGTGTCAAAATTTCCTTGCCACTCTTGACTCCATACACTGTGCTGCATCTTTCTTCAACAACTTTACCATTGGTGCTGTGCTCGCAACATACCCTCATATGAACTTGTGATAATACCCTGTGTTCCCCAATGTCGCTCTAAGAATCTTTACATTTGTAGGAGGTGGTAAGCTCAATATAAACCAATCTTAGTAGGGTCAACCAACAGTCCTCACTTGCAAATGATGTGACCCAACAAAATCCCAAAAGGTGCGCTGAAAATACACTTCTTTGAGTTCAGTTCGATATGATGCTGTAACATCTTTCTAGCATCAGTCGCAGGTTTTCTAGATGATCCCTGATCAAACCATAAACTGCCCAGTCGTCAAACTTGCAAAAATTTCTGATAAAATCTTTGAATGTAGCGACATCAACCCAAGAAAATATTGGAAGCACATTCTTCAACCCAAAAGGCATCGACATGTACTAAAAACAACCCCATTCAGTAAGAAATGTTGTTGTGGGTCGATCCTCTTTTGTGATCCTAATCTAGTGATAGCCAGAAAATCTATCCGTGAATGAATACATCTCCTTACCACCTAATCCCATAACTTTATCAATGAATGGTGTCGAAAACAGATCAAGCATACACGCATCATTCAATTTTCAGCATACACGCATCATTCAATTTTTCAGGTTGACGTATATCCAAACTTCACCCATCTTTTTGTCTTGGACTACCATCGGACTGATCCATTCTAATTCTTCAACTGGCTCAATTATTCTAGCATCCAACATCCTATCAAGCTCATCTTTTACTCTCTCCATGTGTCGTGGATTCAAGAGATACAGTTGTTGCCTTACTAGTTTTGCATCAGGCTTCAATGGGGTCTTCATCTCTCCTAAATCTCCTAGTATCCCCTTCATCTCCGAAAAATTCATAGGGAACAAATCTTGGAATTCATGGAACAAGTCTGTAATATTTGTCATCGTTTCTTCATCCCAGTAGTCTCTGACACTTGCAAACTTTGGGTTCTCTTCTGTCCCAATGTTGACCTTTCTTATCTTCAGTGGCTGATTCATGGGATCCATCGATACATCTAGTGCTGCGATATCTCGACTTCGTTATGTTTATGGAATATTGATATTCTGCATATCATCATCATCTGGCTCTCCTAACACATTATAGAATTCCATCACCGACTGTATGTGACAATTCGCATGTGGATCTACTAGATATGCGACCGACACTACCTTTAGAACAACATCATGGATAAGCTGCAGCGCATTATGAACATCTGGATTGGCATCCGCGAAAATGAAGGTGTGAAGCTATAAACTCCTCCCAAGTGGTGATCTCTTTGCGCAACTCAACTGATACATACCAAGATCACGACATTTCATCCATTGTGTGGACAAAGGCATGGACCCACTCATCCTTTGGTCATGATGCTCACAGGTTCTGATGCTCAATTATATGATCACCAGGACTATTCCATCTATCATATCTCTCAGCATGGTACACTTCTGCATCTCCAAAGAGAACTGTCATCAGTCTCTGACACTACGACCATCCAGTGATTGACTTCTTATGGGTCTCCCACCAGCGTGCTAGGGTAGCCTTCAACGCTTTCTCCAATGCCAACAACCACTGTGATTCTGACATCTTATCTTTGAATTCAACAAGAAACTCAGATAACTCAAGAAGTACTTCATAAATTGGCAACTCAATGGTGTCAGTCGTGACACGACACAGTGACTGTGTGATCAGGCCGCACTTTCCTAGCGACACTTCATGCAAGTGGTTTTGTTAGTTCTCTAAAGCATCATCAGAGTCAGAATACGTAGAGCTAGTGCTACACGAATTGAGTTCCCCATCACCAGTTGGATGGACATAATATTCTAATATGTTATATGCACGAATTCCATCCTTTGACGACTTCATCTTTCACTGGCTCAATACATATCCACCCTTCATTCGGATCCATCGGAGCAATGACTCTGATGTCTTGATTCTCAAATGTCATCATGTGCTTCTTAAAATTGATCCATGCCATACTATCATTGGCCCATTTGATCCCTAGCAATGCGGGATCGGATCCTCCACCATCAACGATTTCAATCACATCAAAATCAACATAGGTCTTCATGCCTTCCATTTCCACCACAAGGTGCAGAACTCTCCCAATCGACGTTACTCTGGCTTAGTTAGCCAGTCGCAGTTGTATAGGAGACCAGCTTAACGTTGGGCTCCCCATATTCTGCCATGTATGTTTTGTCAAAATACTAACATTTGAGCCTAGATCTAGGATGACTAAATCTACTGCATAGTCCCCAATCTGTATGTTCATGCGCATTTATTTCCCCATATTTTTCTTATGCAAGAAATTCATCACGAAATCCTTCCTCCCCTTAGCTGGTCAATGCAATAGATTCTAAATCTTGGCAAGAGCGTCGGGATCTCTTGCCAGCGACAAGAAATTCTCAAAGAAGTTCTGCAAGGTACCATGATGTCGCGATGGTCTTGCCTCTAAAGTGGAATCAAAAGCAGAAGGACTTTCATAAACATGTAACTTACCGAAGTTTCTATGCATATTGTCCTGTGCTTCAAAGAATGTATCTTTCTCTGCGTTGAAGTCAAATTGGACTTTATCCTTTCCAGCTAACCGTACTTGTGGAATCATACTATCTTCTCCATTTGTTGCACCTCTGCGATTGATGACATCAACATAAACATCCTGCGTTCTGGGCTCCACTGAGATTGTCGCAACCGTTGATCCTTGATTCTGGTTCAGCGTTGGATTCATAGGTTGATTCATGTTCTGATTTGTATGCTGGTTCTGGATTGGAATTTGGTTCTGAAATGGAGTTTGGTTCTGGTTCTACAATTGGTTATGGTTCTGCACTTGATTCTAGTTCTGCAACTGATTCTAATTCAACTGATTCTGGCTCTGCAATTGGTTTTGACTCTGCAAATGCGAAACATTTATGTCCTGCCATCTTGCGATTAACTGTGGACAGTTCTCAACCGCGTGATCAATCATGGTACAATATGTACATGAACACTGCAACTGTGGGAAATCTCTCTGGTAATGACCCAATACACCACAATTATAACATTTGATAGGCTCATGACCTCATCCTCCTCCTCGACCAAAGCCTCCTTGTCGTCCTCAGAATCTGCCGTGGAATCCCTCTTGTTGTTGGTACTGCTATTCCTACTGTGGGGGATTTGACTGTTGCTAGACATACTGTGCTGACTGAACGTATTGTGGCTGCTGTGGAGGCATATGCATATGATTATACTGCAACTGTGGCACAAACTATTGTTGCGGTATAAAATAGATCTACTGTAGTGGTATATACTGTGGTTGAGGTGGTGGTTGCACCACCTGTGGCCGCGACTATGGTTGTTGTACTTCTCCCTTCACATAGTACGAGTCATATGTTCTCTCTTGAAGTAGTTCGTATGCGCAACAATATTTATCTTCATGCCCAATATATTGACAAAATTTACAATATAAGCTCATTGGCTTTGTCACCATTTTCTGCATGTATCCGCACTCTTCATGTCGATGCCCATAAACTTGGGAAAATATGACACCATGGTACACTACCACAACTGAATGGGTTTGACACCCTTGACAACAAGTAGTTTCAGAAATCTAAGAAAGTATCCTTAGTATGCCCATATGCACGACAACGAGTACACCATAGATCCTCACGTTGTTCTTTTCCCTTCTTAATGTCTTGCAACTAGAGTGTCAAGTTTTCCAATTGTGTCTGAATTTGATTCATACTGATTGCATTTTCTCCAATGGGTGAAGCTTACAACTTCATGACGATTTCCAGAGCTTCACTCTATGTCACAATATTTTGTTGCATCAGTGGTAGTTTTATATGAGTTAGCAACGTTGTAATGAACCATTCCTTATGCTGAATGTCGCTCATCTCAAAAATGAATCTTTCCATTAGTGTCTTGAATCTTTGATCAAAGTCCCAAATAGTCTCATTGAGATACTACTTAATTTCCTTGGTTTTCTGAATTATTCAATAAGTGCTCTCCTAACTTTTGCCAATGTCTTCACCGGAGTCCTCGTAGAAACTTGTACAAATTTCATGTACTAATCCAGTGCACGACCTCGAAGGGTTGTTGCTAATTGACCCTTCTTAACATCATTATCTAAAGTTTGTTTGACAGTCCATACTGCCTTGCACAGGAACCGGTATTGTTTTGGATTCTCGGTACCATTCCCATGGAACAAAGGTAACTTTGCTTTGTCTCCCACCATCCTGGGCATTCTTCCTACAGATGCTAATCTACTACTAGAATGCTGTTGGCACATCAAACAAGTCGATGTGGAACTTGTGTTTCTTCCTGAATGTGGCGTAGTGCGCGGAGGCGTGGGCACATTGCTGCTTGGGGTTGATATTACCACTATCTTGGGCATAGCTTGGTCATCCTCTTCATCACTGTAAGGTCTCTTCATCCTGTATGGTCTTCCTTCACGGTCTTGTGTTTAGATCGTAGCATGACCTTCCCCTGTCCTTTGCCTCTTCTCTTGTAGAAACCTTGCTCCTCCCCTTGTAAGACCACTTTCTTCCTTGGATTCCCTCACAATCTCAATGAAACTTGCACCCATCTACCCTTATCCTTTCATTCATTGGCCCCCTTTCTTTTCGGTATCACAGCCTCTGCACACCAGAGTTCTACTTCTTGAGGTGCATCGTCAGTATGCATTTTTCATAGACAAGCATCTTAATTGATAATTGCAAATACAATAAAAACCTACCTCTTGGTCCGTTGAAGAATTCTTTTTCTGCTTCACTGTAGGACTTAGTAGTATCAAATGCAAACTTGGTGATATAGCCTTCCAAGATACTATCCAGCTAGACTTCAACATCCCACGATGCCCTGTTGTCGGTTTCCTGCAACATTTGGATCAATTCAGGGGTCCAGGACATTGGATCACCTCCTTGAAAATTTGTCTTGCGATAGGTAAATTGCGCCAACCACTCATACAAGATGATCGGGAATTCAGAGAAAAATACTCGTGTGGACCATCGTGTATGAATCTTTCCAACCACTTATCCGTCGCCAGTACAGGGTTCTGATTTCCCTTCTCATCAAATTCTCGTAGCTTCTGGTCGAACCAATCTTGAATTTCTGGTCTCGTCGGATGCCACATGTCCTTCCCTCAGTCGCAACAAGGTACTGACAACAGAACCATTTGTTGACACAAATTTGACCAACAAAACCAGTCGACAGGGGTTTCCACTCTGTCTATAACCAAACCACAGCGATCTCCCTGAGCACCAGCCCAAACAGGTTTGACCCCGTCTGGCAACACCCACATAGCAGATGAAGTCTCACCAAGATGTTCGAGGGAGTGCTAACAGAACCAAGTTTCCGCATAATAAGGGAGGACAATGTGACATCAACTTATCAGCTTAGCGCAGTATTAACAGATCATTCAACTCATGCATTCATGTAACCATCCATTATCATTCTTCAACAAATCGCATCATTCAATCATAACTGCAGTAAGCATACTGAGGCGCAAACAAATCCAACAAGATAACATTATTTAACACAAGGAAACATCGCATCATAGATCCATGTTGCAGATTCACATAGCATTCATCATCGAGCCATAGAAAACATTAAAACAGATAAGAACACAGTGATTCAGATCAACTTTCGTCTTGTCATATTACTTCCACACAAAATCACAGTTCATAGATCAACAGATCTCAGTTCAAATACTCAAGATATTCTTCACCAAGCTCGGATCGATTAACAAGCCAAAAATTAAGATCTCTAACACTTGCAATTCGACATCTACTTATAGGCTTGCGCCTTTACATTCAAGGTCCACTTAGACAACTTTTAACTACTTCTTAACCGATTCTACAAAATAATAACCAATATCCACAAAATATGGTCCAAACTACAAAAAGTGACAGAAAATATATAAAATATTGTATTCTCTGCCTTGCGCACCATGTTCCATTTACGCAGTGTCTTTGAGCTTGCACAACATCCATGGTGCTGCGCAGCTAACTTATCCCAAACCCCTTGCCAACACCTACAAAAGATGGAATGGCCTATCAATCATACTATGCTCCAAATCCAAAATCCATAATAAAAGAGTTCTTTTGTTCACACTAGCTTCTAACTTATGCTACTAAACTCTATTAAAGCTAGCTCTGTTGTTCACACGAGTACGCTTTCAAGTTATATAAAGCTCTGTTGTTCACACGAGTACGCTTTCAAGTTATATAAAAATTAGTTGCTTTCTTCAATCGAATAAAGAGAAAATTAAAACTAGTTCATTTGTTCAAATGCATGAATAAAAGTAAGGATATTGATTTCAAACAAACTTTTTCGAGGGTACTTACAAACATATAATATATCATTATTGACACTAACACAGGACCACGCACGAATCTGAAGATGTGAGTTCCATGGGACTCTTAAAAAAATTTAATGAAGAAAGAGCTACGTGTTTACCATGAGCGAACAGATCTATTATGTCACATAATCCCATGTTCAATAAATTAAAATAATGTCAAGGTCATGTTTAAAGGCAACACGGTCATGTCTCAGCTGTTAACGTAGAACAATTCTCTGGTCCTGGTCCGCTGCAATTGTTTATTGCAGTTTCAAATATTGTTTTTAAGAAAGTGTCTTAAATGAAAACAATACACAATTTTTATGTTTTGTCTTGAGAGAAACAATATCAATTTTGTATCTACAAATGGATTATATAAATTAACAAAAATATTATTTTATTAAAAATAAACTACAATATAAAGGTACAGTGGAATCGAACCATTAAGGTACAGTGGAATCGAACCATTAGTGGAATCGAACCATTAATCTTTTGCTTAGACAGATGCTCTTCCATTAAGCTAGCATCTCTTAAATAAATAAGAAAAAACCCATTAGTAATAAAATATTAATTTATAACTATATCATTTCATTTTACTTTATAAAATTAAAATATTAAAAACTGTTTCAATAAGGTAAAACCCTCCTCATTCTTTAAGGGTTCCTCAAAATAATTTTGTGCAACCAATGGAAAATTTAAATGATTTCCGAGTTATTGAACAGTACAAGCATATTGGCTTTGTGCCAACCATTGCTTCAAGAATACCATTAAGATGGGGAAGTTAAAAAGGTCGATGTGAAAAATGAAGACAAGCACACAAAGTCCAAGTTAAAGGGGTTCATATGGTTTAAATTTAACTGAAACATTAATTTATAAGTTAGTTTTTAAGTTAAAATACATGGAAGAATTAAAGAATGGCATAATAGCCAAAGATGAGCTTTACAAAACACTCATTTATTAAAGAAAAAAAAACATTTTTCTTGCTATTATATTAATTAAAATAAAAAGTTTTCACATAACTCAATCATGCTTTCATACTTCATCCTTCCTACATAATACTCTCTAAGGAATGCTTCACAAAGCACTCATGATAAGAGAATAAGTCATTTGTAAATAAAAAAATGATGTCTAATGGTATATGTACACCCAGGCCTGGAATTTCAAATTTCCAGTGTCTGTCATGTGAAAATTTGGTGACGTTTTCAAATTTTTGGTGCCTGTCAATTTACGTCCTCGGCAATTTGAAGCCTGTCAAATATATTTTCATTTCTAAGTTTGCTATAAAGGAGCACACACTCTGTTCTTGATTGATACTGAAATACAAATTAATCACTGCTTATTTTTCTTCCAATTGATTCTACTACGTATTGCGGGGACAATTATAAACCTACAGTAGTTTAGAGCAACTCGAGTGCTCATAGAGAGGGGTAATTTATAAATTTTGTTCTTTTGAAAATAAAAGAAACAATCTTATTACAAACGTTTTAGAATATAATTAAAAATTAAATATATTGTAAAGTACAACTTTTTAAAGATTAAAACTGTAACGCTTCATCTCAGAAATCCTAGAAATACTTTATTGTATTCTATATTAAATCTCACAATACTGAAAGAACAAATAAATTGAAGTTTTTTTTCCAATTTCTTCTGGGCCGGATAGACAAACTCTCTTAAGATAGCAGCAGACTTTTATGTCAGTACCGAAAAATAAATTAAATCTCTGATTCTACGAGTAAAATTTAACATGAAATCACAGAGAACTGAAAAATGAATAAATCTCGGAATCTAACTAAATATATAGTTAAAAGTGGACAAATCACACTGTATTGAGTCTCGGAAATATTTAGCTTTTTCCAACAGAAACAATTGAAAACACGTTCTTATCAGAATAAACGAATTATCTGTAGAAGATGTCTTCCCTGCACATTATATCATGTCATACGGGATTCTCTTCAATTTTATTTGCAGTTTATTTACCAATAGGCAATTTGTGCTAGAAGGAATCTACAGTTCAATTCATGCGCTAGCCAGGGCTTTAAAAGTTGGGGT
>LPNX010103842.1:224006-256607 GCA_001517045.1 Pseudotsuga menziesii
GCAAAAGTGCTTCCTATGAATATATGACGAATCTACTGCGCAAACAGGCAGAATACGCATGTATAGCAGGCTGCAGGTAGGCATGTAAAAACCAGAAGTTTGTAGGAACCAATCCTTTATTATCAAAATTTATTTTCAACACATGAGCAATACGGTTGAAAAAGAGAACATCTGCTCTACACTCGAGTTAAGAACACGGCTTATACTGCACATATACAATTGTGTAATAGTGGATACCTATCAGATAAAGTTGGACTAGCAGGCGGGAAAATATCTGTTGTAAATCACTGCCAGCCACCTAGGTTCTCCACTTTCAGCTGAGAGAATAGATAGCTGGATGACAGATACAATCCAATCCACTTTGGTCGATCCTCCAGTCTTATTTCTTCTGTTTAGCAGGTAGATGGAGAGAGAACATAGTGCCTAGACAATCGCTAATTGCTATGGGTTCTGTTTGCATCGGTGAGGTGGTCACGGTAAAAATAGAAAGAATGGAAATCTAGGTAATTATGGACAAGCTAGGAGTCAGGCTAAAATTTATGACGGGAAATAAAAATTTGTAAACGTCAAATCTACATTTTCAACATTTTCATAGCCGTCAACATTGACGTTTTAATTTTTCACAAACCTGTAAAATACGTCCCAGGATGGAAAAAACGTCCTACAGGACGTCAAATTCCAGGCCTGTGTACACCTTAACTATGTAATAAACATTATTGAAAAATAACAAACATTATATCAACCAATCCGTATAAATTGTATTATCTTCTATTTTAATTGAATTTTAATTCATTTTTATTAAATTTAAAACTAAATCCAAAATTACTATATATCAAAATAGTCATATCTTCTATTTTAATTCAATTTTAATTGATTTTTTAAAGCTAAACAAAAATTACTATATATATCAAAATAAATTGTTATTAAATCTTAAAAACATGGTGCTGGATTGCACCCCATCTTTCAAAAATGTTTTCTTATTTTGAAGTTGACAATAATGAAATCAAATTTCAGCATTCTAGTAGCACATTATACACTCATGCCTATAATGTTTATTTGAATATATTGTTATTGAGTTCTTTATATCATCCCATCTTTCTTTGCTTCATAGTGCTCTCACTATATGTGTGAATTGAAAGTCTAAACTCCAGATCACATCCAATTCAAATGGTTTCAAAGTAAATGGAGCAAAATGTTATGTCCCCATCCAAATAACACTACTTGTTTATAATGTTTCACCAACCTACTAGTTCCCTAGGTGGGGATGGAAAGATAAATGTTATAATAAGGGGGATATAGGACCCAAAAGGACTTTAGTTTACCATATTCACATAAAAATGGGTCACATAAATAAGGAATGCTAAGAAAATAAGATGGCATTGGTTCATGAAGACACTTGGAAGCTTGTGGAGTCTTTCAGTGACAAGATTCCCCCACACACTTGGCATGAACTTCATCCAAATTCGAACCCATGAGGAAGGTAATGTTCTTGGAGGGTGTTGTGGTGTCACATAGCCTATCACAAGCCAAGGAATTTGAATTAGGAGAGGAGAGTGTTAAAATATTGTAACTTTGGAAGATATTCTATTGTACTTTTGTTATTCCTCCATTCGAAGATGTCCTTGATGTAGTTGGTCATGTAAAAGTCATGAGGTAAACCCTCCGTTGTAAGTCGGGGCAATAGTACCCACAAAAGTAATATACAAAATGTATTTTGAGCCTACCAAGGTAGGTCGGCCCTATTTACAGAACCTGGTCGACCTAGTTAGTTATTTGAAGCACTCACCTAATGAATATAAATAGGTGAGGCATTAGAGGAAATTTGAGGTCTAAAATGGGCCTCTTAAGGAAAATAATAAAATAATAGTTAAAATAATAAAATAATACTTATTAATTTTGGAAGAAGAATGAAAAAAACTACTTTTTGTGTTCGTATTTTCGACATATCTCCTTGTATTTTTACTCAAATTATGAGCAGGAGAGCTTGTTGGATGCGCAATTTAATGCCACATCCAACAAGTACCCACACTGCATACTTTTGATGGACCCCGCTACCCCAAAAACAAGAAATACTTGAAAAATGTGATGATGACATCATCATAACATTTTTCAGGTATTTCTTGTTTTTGGGGTAGCTGGGTCCATCAAAAGTATGCAGTGTGGGTACTCGTTGGATGTGGAATTAAATTCCGCATCCAATGAGCTCTCCTGCTTGAAATTTGAGTAAAAACACAGGGAGAGATGTAAAAAATAAGAACAAAAAAATAGTTTTCTTTTATGAAAAGTATGTCGATTCAATCATTATGGTTGACTCATTTTATTGAAATTCTATTGGTTCTTGAATTCCGACTCACAAAATTTATTGTTGGCGCGTTTTCTTATAAGGTCCATTTTAGACCCCAAATTTCCTCTATTGTGCCTCTCTCGTTCTCATGCATCTTACACTCAAGTATTGCACTGGAGAGAGAGAGAGAGAGAGAGAGAGAGAGAGAGAGAGTCTATTGTGGAACATGAGCAACTATTCTTATTGTTGGGGTTTTACATTGTCTTGGTCAAATTCTATATTGAGGAAGTTTTGCGGGGTTTTCTCCCTTGTGTTTCCCCGAGGAAAATCTTTGTGTTCTCTTGTGTTCTCTTGTGTTGCTTCATTTGTATTTCTTTCAGTGATCCTTTGCTTATGGTTATGATGTTATTATGCTAAATGTTTTTAGATCTTGTATAGCCATTAAAATATAACATGGTATCAGAACCACCCTGAAAGAAGTCTTTGTGCAACCGAAACAGTGCTACAACTACAACTATTGAAGATTAGGGTTTCATGCTTGAAAACCCTAAAATAATAAAACTAGTCGTTTTGGGATATTCGCTATATCTCGAGATTAGAGTAGGCGTGGAAGCCAAAACTTTTACAAACTGAAGATAAATTCTTGATGTACCATGTGTAAATTTTTTTATCCTCATATTCTCTATAATATAGGAGATACGATTCCTCCAACTTAGGGATCCATCCTCTCCCAGAATTCAACCTTAAAAGAGTGACCTAGGGAGAATCATTATATATCGGGATAGGAAAGTCCAAATGAGATTTCACAAGATGTTTCAGATAGGTCACAATCTGTAGTTTATGTGGTAAACATTTCAGATCCAAACATGAAACAATAACACATGGAAGTCCGTACAAGTTAGCTATGCTGAACAGTCCTGAAATCCATCACCTTGGTAAACTCACATAAGTCCCACTTGGTGAATCCAATGCTACTATAACCTATGGGTTTGGAAAGAAGACAGACCTTGACACATAGGGAAGAAGTTTTAGACCTTGAGGAGCCAAAATTTTGGAGCTATAGCAGAAACAAGATCATGAATTTCTGTAGAAGAAACCAGAGAAAAATTAGGGCTTCCTGTTCCGAGAACTTCCCTCCACCAATTCGTTGAAGAATGAGGACCATCGAATTCAACTTAGGAAGATGCGTATATCTATGTAATAAGTTTCTCATTTTGTGGACTTTCAGTTTTTGACCTAACACTGCTGCCGGAGAAAGCTAGGGCATCAAATGTTTTGCAGTTCTTTCCACAGTTTTGGGAAAATAAGTATGCTGCTCAACTTGCCTTGAGGAGCCACATATTTCTATCCAATCAAATCTAAAAGATACCTAAGTTGAAAAATTAGAGTTTCTCTATCAAACCCTAGGTCCACCAAAAGAAGTCTTTCAAAATATCCTTCAAGCAAGGATCAAGTTGAAGCATTCACATTGGTAAGTTTCATCCTCTCTATTTCCATTTGAGGTTCTCATTTTTATCATAATGACAAACAATACCAAGCTTGAGGAAAATATTGAAAGAATCGAGAACTTCTAAGCATGGAATTATAGAGTGCTTACCATACTTGAAGAAGCATGCCATGAAGAACTATGTCAAATCAAAAGTTGCAGACCTAGACAGAAATAAAGTCAAATGAAAACAAAAGAAGGATCTAATAAAAAAAAAGATTAGTATTTCCATCTCCATTGGATCTCACATGTATCATCCTTAAATACTCCCAAGGATATGTTCGATGCAATGAAAAATATCTACGAAGATGAACTTGAGAACTCCACTCAAGAATGTGAAGGAGCAATGCTAGAAAACATTCAATGATTACTTCACAAGAAGATCTCATCTCAAGGAGCAATTAGAAGCCATTGAAGACAATGTCAAAGATGCAGAAGCATCAATTACAACTCTGAATAGTCTTCCAAATTCAATGAAGAGAGTTGTTCTAGTAGGAATATCACATATGAAGAAATGCACGATTGATTAAAGAAGATATGACAATCAATCCCTAACAACTCAAGCCAAGAAGAGAAAGAAAAAGAAGGAAGAACATTTCGTCCAAGAATAGAAGGACATCTCACAACTCAATAGTTTAGTTGTGGTGAGAAAGGACACTTTACGAAAGAATGTCCCAAGAAGGAAGAATGAAAGAATGATATGTTCTAGAAGTACCAGTCGATTAAACAAAATGATGTTTGGTTATGAGCTCAAGACATGAAGGGATGTTTTATGAAGTCTTCCAAGAAGATCTACAAGATCGAGTATACCGTCGATCAAAGTATCAAAATATACGAAGTAAGTTTCATGGTCTCTATCTACACAGAGAGTCGATTATGGAAAGATACCGATCTAGGAACTAGACACACCTCTTCAATAGTGGATATTAAACTGGACAATTGGTGTAATCAAAGTAGAAGAAAAAAGTCAAAGAACCTATATAGTTTGAGACTCTCTACAGATAACCACCTATGCATAGAAGGATTTGTACAAGCTCAATAGGCACCCATGGGATAGCACATATAGTCACATAAGAAAATTGAAGACCAACTAGAGTGATGGAGATTCCAAAATTTACTACAAGGTTGAAGATAGAATCCTATAAAGGACAAGATAAAACCCACAACAAAGTTTAAGATGAAGGATCCTGATATCTAGTGACCTCGACAAGTGACATATATGGATACAAAGAAGACTAACAATAGAGGAGGATATCTGTCATACCAATGTCCTAATACAAATGCAGAGTGAGGCTGGTGCTCCTCCTCAAAGGGACTGACTACGGTAGATCTCAAAGTTCGAGAATCTTGACATGATTCTTGAGATTATAAGCATGATGAAATCCAGAATACATTTTAATTATCCAAGTAAAATATGCAGAGAAATGGTGTGGTACCTAAAGGGTATTGCAAAGGTATGATGACTTTGATTGAGTTGGTAGTACTATGTACTCCAACATATTGCAGAAAGAAGAGTGTTTCTGTCAATGTCACCAAGGATGAATATATTGCAGCTAAGAAGAAATCAAGTAAAGATTCCTCAAGTAATGAGGAATATGATCCAGATAGTTATACTGATGAAGATGAAGATTATACTCTTATCCATTCCATCATTGCATAAGAAAGGATGCACTGGTAGGACACACAGACACAATTCTATGTGATCTGTGGTGTAATAAGACTTGTTTAGTATTTCTGATCATGAGCAAGATAGGAACAAGTCCTCATAATCAGATGATGAAGTTGAACACATTGGCAGAGACTCCAGTAATTCAAGAAGACAAATATCACGATGGAGTATACCGAACAAACAAAGATAAGTATTTGAATTGTCATTTCCTATATATCTAGTTGTTCAAGATGTGTACATAGATATGTTTCTAGATTTAGGAAATGTATTATGCATACTAGAATATTTGTAGCATACTACTAATATGCAGGTGATGGGTAAGTGGATCATGTTGTTGCACACCGTTCCATTGATACTTATGAAATAATGTCTTGGCAAGATGGAAGAAATATAGAAAGTTATTGTATATAGATGATTGTTACATTAGCATAAATAGTTGCATAATTATATGGCATATATATTTATGTATGAATATGTTAAGAAATGTTTCTAATCATACAATTATATTTTACTTGTAGGAAGGATTGTATGAAATCACCTACAAAAGAAGAATGATGCAAGTTGTGAATGTATGATACCGTTGCGGATGTATAAGATAAGAATGATGTAGTTACACATGCACAAAAGAAGAATGATGCAAGTTGTAAATACACGATGTAGTTGCAGATGTACAAAAAGAGAATGTTAAAGAACAAGTTGCAGAAAGGAGTTGTAAAACTCAAGTATGTTCCTACATAGGAACAAGTGGCAGATGTGTTGAATAAGCCTTTGGCTCATGTAAAGTCTGAATACTTTAGAGACATGCTTGGTGTAGTTTGAAAGGACCTCTCTCGAAAGAGGGAGTGATGGTAGATGGAATAAGGAAGCAGTGGTGAGTATCTCAGTATAGAGTAGGGTGTTACACCGCAACTGGTGTAATATGCCATCCTGTATCCGGGTTAAGCCAACCTATATCTAGGTCTAGGGAGGAAGATGTTCCATATTCAAATAATTAAATGTATAATAATTGAATGGATGATAAAATACAATGGATATGGTCACCTTAAATATGGCTTGGCCATCAAATATTGAAGAGAAATTTATTTTCATAACTATATTTAATAATTAATTACTATTACTAATAGTTATAACCTATTTATTTACTAAATTATTGTTGTAACCTTTCCTTCCCCTTGGGAAAGCTTTGTCCTCAGAGTTGAGTTTTCTCAAGCCGTCTTTTATTCTGGATTATTGTCGCACTAATGACTTGATAGATGCAATTTTGATTACAACCATTTCTTCATCTTGATTATTTTTTCTTGGTATTTGCATTAAGTATGGACTTGGTGAGGTTTTGTTTATGTTTTTTCCACTTGTGTGATTGCTTCTTTTAACTATGTTTGTCGTCAATTGAACATACTTGACATACATGACGACCTTAACTATTTTTGTGTTGTTATTCCCAGCACATTTTTTGCTAGTTCCCTTGAATGGGCTCTTTGTGCTTATTATGCTCATAAGAATATCAGTCTTATCTTGTGTCCGATAGATATTATAGTTGCTTTCCTTGATGTTCTTTATTTAATTCCTTGTGATGACATATGTCCTTTGTGCATTTGTTATTTTGGTATTATTTTCAATGCATTGATCATCATTATTGTTAGTAACATCGTCTTGTCTCTTATCACAATCTTGGTTAGGATCATCTTTCTCCTTGTTAAATATTTTGTTGTCATTTTCTTCATTACTAGGGTAGGTTATATCTTTTTCTTGCACAATTTCTTGATTGATGCCAATACTCTCATCGGAAATGACATAATATTCTATTGTATATTCATCTCTTACATTAGCTTGGGTGGTTTGTTCTACATGATTTTCAGGTCCATGTTCAGTTTCTTTAAACATTTCGTCAATATATTTCTTTATTTCATCTATATCCTTAAAGATTTTCTCAAGAAGATTTATGAATTTGTCACTATAAGATGCCATGAATGTTGTACAATTTTTTTTTTGACTTAGGTTATTATTATATTTAATAATAATAATTATTTTTTATTTTAATAACTTTTTTAAAATTAATAATTGTAAAAAATTATTAAATAATAATTATTAAAGTTTTAGGCTTTTAAATCATAATTAGTATTTTAATAATACTATTATATATATTAACATTGTTAAAATATATATGAATTTTAACTTTGTTAAAATATGATGGATGGACTGGTAACGGTTGCGACTGCATGCAAAATTGAAGATAGCTGGAAGAGCAGCGTGAAGATGAGTGCAGTGGTGAGAAAAGAGAGCTGGCAGGAAAGTCCAAGGATGGGCAGTGAGGGGTTGTGTGTGGGGTAGGATGGATGGAGGGAAGAGTGTGCAAAAGGAATGGAGTCGCATGGAAAGGGAGCGTGAAGAAGCTCAATGAGAGGGTGGATCAGTGTGAAGGTTGACGCTTGGTTATTGGTCGTGGAGAGAAGGCTGAGAAATGGAATTAGGGCTGCAAATGGAACGTGGAGAAGAGGCTACGCGAGATGGGTGGTGGAAGCAGCAGTTGGAAGGGTGGGTGGAGTGGTGGAGTTAGATACGAAGTGGGCAGTGGGGTAGAGAACGGAAGAGCTAGAGTAAAATCGGTGGCAGAGAGGATGTGAGATGGAGTGTTGGAAGGGATGACATGAAATGGATTTAGGGGTGTTGGAGAGGATCACACGGGGGATGGAGGGGTGGTTGGAGCGTGAGAATGAGAAGCGGTGGTATATGGGGGTGAGTTTGGGGCTTGGATAGGTGTGCGTATGGAAGATACGATGGAATTTGGATGCTAGTGAATAGCGCAGGCAGGAGGGCATTGGGTTTTTTTGATAGCACGTGGGATGAAGTGATGTGTTAGAAGGTTGAAGGTGTAGCACGAGTGAGAGATGGAGGGATAAGAGCTTGGTGTTTGCAGGAAAGAGGAGAGCGAAGGGTGGATGGAATGTGGAAATTCTTGATTGAGTGAGGAAATTCAGAGTGAAGTGCGAGGGAGTGATAGGTGGTGAAATGGAGCAATAGAAGAATTTGGAGCCGATGAGCCAAATCTAAGCTCAGATAAGAGGAGAGAATATGCTTTAACACCAATGTTACACCGCAACCGGTGTAATATGCCAGCCCGTATCCGGGTTAAGCAAGCATGTATCTAGGTCTAGGGAGGAAGATGTTCCATATTCAAATAATTAAATGTATAAATGTATAATAATTGAATGGATGATAAAATACAATGGATATGGTCGCCTTAAATATGGATTGGCCATCAAATATTGAAGAGACATTTCTCTTCATAACTATATTTAATAATTAATTACTATTACTAATATTTATAACCTATTTATTTACTAAATTATTGTTGTAACATAGGGTAAGTCTGGCTAGGAATGTTTGGCTCGAAAGGGTTAGTCAGATGAGACCTGTTGATCCTAGGGGGATTAGTATGTATGGCTAGATCAGTTTAACCCAAGTGGGTTTGTAAGCCAGGAAAAGGCTTGTTGGTACCCAAGAAGATCAATTTGTCTAACTAGGCTTGTTGGCTAGAAAGGGTTACTAAGTTAGACAGAATTCCCATGTGGATCTACCAAAGAACTCACCGTGATGCTGCTCTGAGATAGTTAGAGGGCAGGATAGTTGTTACAGTATTGCTATACTATTGATGGCTAAGATGATTAATTCAGTATTATTATACTTATGAATTCTGAGATGATTGGTTCAACATTGTTGTTTTGATTGTTGAGATGGTTGATTCAGTATTGTTATACTGATGATTATTGAGATGTATGCTTCAGTATTATTATACTGATGATTGCTGAGATGTTTGATTCAGTATTGTTATACCGATGATAGTTGAGATGATAGTTTCAGTATTGCTATACTGGTTTTTGTTGAGATGTTTGATTGAGATAGTTTCAGTGTTGTTACAATGATGATTGGTGATTGTTGAGATGATTGTTCATATTTTTTTCCAGTGTTGTCACAATGATGATTATTGAGATGATTGCTGAGATAGTTTCAGTATTCCTACACTGATGTAACAAGTTCAGTTTTATTATACTAATGATTATTGATTGACTGATAGTTTTAGTATTCTTATACTGATGTAGTAGGTTCAGTATTTTCATACTGATGATTGTTGATTGATGAGATGATTGATAGTTTCGGTATTCATATACTTATGTAGCAAGTTCAGTATTTTTATACTGATGTTGATGTGGCAGGTTCAGTATTTTTATACTGATGTTGACAAGACAGTTTCAGTATTTCTATACTGATGATGATGAGGTAGTTCCAGTATTTTTAGCCCTAACATGGTAATGATGTTGTTGTTGTTTCATTATTTACATACTGACGATGCAGATGATGATATTTCAATATTTACATACTGATGTTGCAGATGTTGGTGTTTCAGTACTTACATACTGATGATGCAGATGATGATGTTTTAGTATTTACATACTGATGATGCAGATGATAATGTTTCAGTATTTACATATTGATGATATAGATGATGATGTTTTAGTATTTACATACCGATGTTGTAGTATTCACATATTGATGTGACAGAAGAAGGTTTAGAAGATGATTCAGCATTCATATATTGATGTGGTAGAATATGATTCAGTATTCACATACTAACGTTACAGAACAAAGTTCAGTATTCATAATATGATTCAAAATTCATATACTAATGCGACAGAAGATGATTCAATATTCACATACTGATGCTACAAAAGATGCTCTAGAAGATGATTCGGTATTTATATACTGATAGAGGATGATTCAACACATACAGAAGATGATTCGTATTTACATACCGAGATTGCAGAAGATGATCCAGCTGAGATCGATGATGAAGATGTATGATGATGTTCCAAAAATTCCTATGACATATAGAAATTCACCAGTCAATTGTACAATTGTAATGATGGTTGTTGTTAATGTAGAATACCTTCCTAATTAAGAGGGAGTGTGAAAATATTGTAACTTTGGAATATATTCTATTGTAATTTTGTTATTCCTCCATTCAAAGATGTCCTTGTTGTAGTTGGTCATGTAAAATCCATGAGGTAAACCCTATGTTGTAAGTCGGGGCAATAATACCCACAAAAGTAATATACAAAATGTATTTTGAGTCTGATCCCAAGGTAGGTTGACTCTAATTAGGGAACCTTGATGATCTAGTTAGTTAGTTGAAGCACTCACCTAATGAATATAAATAGGTGAGGCGACTCTCTCATTCTCACACATATTACACTCAAGTATTGCGCTGGAGAGAGAGAGAGAGAGAGAGAGAGAGAGAGAGAGTCTACTATGGAAGATGAGAAACTATTCTTGTTGCTGGGGTTTTACACTGTCTTGGTTGAATTCTATACTGAGGAATTTTTGCGGAATTTTCTCCCTTGTGGTTTCCCCGAGGAAAATATTTTTGTTCTCTTATGTTGCTGCATTTTTCTTTATTTCAATGATCCTTTGCTTATTCTTATGATGTTATTATGCTAAATGTTTTTATATATTGTATAACCATTAAAATATAACAGAGAGTAACTCCCATGGAAGAGGAAGAGACTAAGAAGACAATGTGTGCCACTTGGAAGGAGATTCCATGCACTCTATGATAACTAACGATGAAAGATTCTATGACAACTATGAAAAATTCAGACTTGATTGTAGACCTATGACAAATAGGAAATGATGTGGATAAAAACAGCCACCAAGAGGGCGCATTTGGGAGTTAGAGGAAACCATTCGAATTGGGGGAAGAATTGGAGCATGAAGAAGAATAAAAGTGTAATAGGAGTTACTAAACCACTAAGATGATTTGGAGGAAGCCCATGAAGGGAAATTCAACCTTAGGAGGCCTCATGAAGTTAATAAAAGGATGCCATGAGGAAGGAGAATAACTTTTGATCATTTTTTAATTGGAATTTGGCATTTTGGAGAGATTTTGCGTGTCCATTGCATGGTGAGTGTTTACTCTCCCTGCTTGAACCAATTTCCAAGGAGTTGGATTCCTTTCCAAGTTGGATGATGGAGAGGCCATTCATACCTCTCAATGGATATTATTGATAGTGTTTAGTTACAGGTTGGAGGTCTATACAATTTGAGTTCTATCTATCTCCTTATTCCCTCATTCCTTCTTCTCCATTCCCCCATACTCTCATGTGATGACGCACTTGTTGGAGTGGTGATTGCACTTTACTGAATCTATTTGATATCGAAGATTGGGTATATGATGTATGTATATGTACTCTTATTTCCATATGCTCTGTAATTCGAAATATAAAAAATCCATGTGTAAAATATTGCATTCTTTTGGTGTCTTTTCGGTCGACTCAGGTTCAAACTTCCTTGTTCATCAACAAATCCCAAGATACCGATTTGATAGAGTTTAACTCCGTCGGTGACACATGAGACACATATGATCTCTCACCCGAGATATCTTATGGGGACTTCCAAAACCATGTTTCTATAGTTATGGAATGGGATTTCTATCACATCATCATCAGGTCACATGACAGAAACTAGGGAATGGAATCATACATATATCAGAGAAAAAAACATAGTGATCCATTGACACACATAAAAATTATTTAAAATATATAGATTCTAGCACACATTAATCAACATTCCATATTATTGTATCACTATATGCTCGACACATTTAACAAGTTCATTCATGATAGACATTCATTCATCATAGACAAAAAGACACATGTTTAACGTGGAACCCCATCCAAGAAAAACCCCAAAGATGATCTTCATCTGGCATGAGTAATATCTTAATCACCTTTGGTCTGCACACATAGTTTGCAGACTCTTCTTTAGATCTTCTTTACAATCAACAAACTCCTTACTCATCTCATGCTCTTAGGTTTTGGTCTCTCTCTCTCTTTTTCTCTCTTTTATCCCTATCTCTCCATTATGTTTTATTATACGATGATCCACACACAACTTGGATCAAATTTATAAGCTTTTACATTTCTTGATTTACCCATCGACTAACTACAAACTATCAGTCGACAAATTGTTCTACCCTCCCAAAACATCCTATTACATTTCTTGGTGCTATCGGGCCAGTTTACAATTATTCTTTATCCCAAAAATAGACTATTAGTCTAACTACCTCTTACCCAAAACTCTGTCAAACTTTTCATTTCTACTTTCTCTTCTTCTCTTTTGTCGCACCTTCTTTCGTCACGGCCTTTGCTCGTCTTGCGACTGGAATCTTCATCTTTTCGAACAAAATTTTGTTTATGTTTTCCTAGGTCCAACATGGCCCCACACTCACCTATGGTTCGTACCGAGATGCTTTAGTCTGAAATTTTTTTCAGTGCGAACTTGCTCTGAAAATATTGACATATATTCACTACCACTTCTACTTCTTGTTGCATCTCTTCCTGGACTTTCTGCAATTGTTCCAGAAGTTTGGAACTTATATGTTCTGAAGTTTCTACTTATGTCACACTTTTTCATGAATGGGGTGGATAGTTCCTGTAGCTTTCTTTGCTTCCATCTATAGCTCTCTGACATGATATGTTCATTGTTGTTGTTGTGTCTACAACCTAGATACTTGTTTTTTTATTCTTTTTAATTAAGCATCCTTGCTCATATTTTGTATAGGCACATTTTTTTCAATTCAACCTTTAGTTTATTTAAACATGCTTCAACAGTGTGAATTTATTTTGTTACTTGATCCAATTCTGCATCATCTATCAAAGATTCCCATGACTCAGAAACTTGTTCATATGCCTTGGCACAAAGTTCCCTAGACTCCTAAAATTTTTCTGAAGTTTCCTTTACTACGTTTCATTGAGCCTCTAGTACGTCAAGGGGTGTACTGGGAGTTAACCTTTCTTCCAATTCAACTACTCATTTGAAAATATCGCCAGCTACTTCTCCAAGTCAAAATATTTTAGCTTCTAGGAACATCTTATTTGTAATTCATGCATAAGCGAAGTCACTACAAGTAAGTGAAACAACCTTCTCCAGTTGATTCTTGTCATTCTTCCAATTTTTTACTTTCAACTCTATTTCCTTAACTTTGTTCTGAAACGATGTGATGGTATTTTTAGAATTCTCAGAGTTGGTAAAAAACCGCACACTCTCTTTTCTTGATTTCATTTACTACAATATGATAAATAGTATACAGTAGAGAAAAATTAAAAGTCAGATGACAATTCCATGGAATTTGTTTGATGGCGTCGAAGGTACATCGACCAATCACTCTTGAGATGGGACAACTTCTTCCTATGACACGACTAGATATGGTTCTAGGTCGACCGTTCCTTTGAATTCCTTTACTCCGACACAAATAGTCTGCAACAAATACATAATGTTATTGACCAATTATGTTTTCCTTTCATCAATATTTTTGCAGCTTTCATTTTCCACTTCTTCCATTCGATCTGATATAATATTATAGTCATCATTTGTAAGACCAACAATTGCAGATGTTTTGTCCTCCTTACTCTTTTTATGACTCTTTTTGGATTTTCCATATCTTTTTCTCTTCTCCCTCATCTCTAGATCTGTCAAGGTATCGCTAGACTCTACTTTCTTGTCATAAGGAGAAATTCTTGGAATCTCTTCTTCTTGTGAATTTCCTTGCTGATTTCCATTCTGATTTTTTTTATGTACCATCCTGTTGCGGCTCAATTGATGCAGAGATTTGATCATCTACGACAAGTTGTCTCCATTCTTCGCGCCATTCTCGAACAATTGTTTCAATCTCTTTAGCAGATAGTTGTAACTATGTAGCCAACCATTGCTTCTGTAGGTATTGTCATAGATTTAGGAATATATGATGAGCCTTGACCAAAAATATTATAATTTTGTGGAACCATTTGATGGTATCCTAAGTAGTTTTTGCATGTTTCTGAATATACTAACTTAGTGCCTCACCTTGTAAATAAAATTCAATGTTTTTATCCTTTTTCCATTGTGGAATCTCCTTTTCATACAAGATATTCTCGTATTGTTCTTCTCAGCATGGTATAGGTACATATACCCCTTGGTAGTTTGATGGCTCTGCCCATGTGACAAATGAAATAAAAATAAAAAAAAACGAATAATTAAAGGGATTACCCTTTTCTTCCACAATTGTGGAATTTGCTAGTAATTATTTCAAAAAATAGGTCAACCAACTCATTTGGATTCCTGCAACACACTACTCTGTCGCAACAATTGTTCCAATGGTACACTAGTTCAGTCACATATTCCTTAGTACCTTGTTGGATAAAAATTTGGTGACGCATTGAACAACAGTGTCATCGATAGAGGGG
Source organism: Pseudotsuga menziesii (assembly GCA_001517045.1). Lineage (NCBI taxonomy): Eukaryota > Viridiplantae > Streptophyta > Pinopsida > Pinales > Pinaceae > Pseudotsuga > Pseudotsuga menziesii. The sequence continues at coordinate 238,724 of LPNX010103842.1, forward strand.
CATGAAAGCTTCCTCTACGACACCAACATATGTAATATCCATAATCACAACTATCCTGAGACTAGATACTATATATTCTATGGGCATGATAGTTTCTTATCCATAGCCAATCCAAATAGAGTTTGTCTTATCAACGTTTTACATATTGTGTGATAAGCATATAATACCACAAATATTTTTTGATCCCAATCATCCATTTGAACATTACATATTTTTTTCAATGAATTCTCCAAGATCTTATTGAATGCTTTGACAACACGATTCACTTGTGGGTGATACGGTGTTATCTTCATATGATGAATATGAAATTCCTTAGTTAATTTGTCAATTAAATGATTCACAAAATGTGTTCATTGATCACTTACCAAAATCTATGGGAATCCAAATCGAGTCACTACATGGTCAAACAAAAGTCTTGCATAAGTCACAACAATACAATCCTTTATTGGTGTTGCTTCATCCCATCGTCAAGTAGTATGTCATAGTGATTATGTAACGTGCACCTATCTGTTTTCCTGGTGGTTTAATGGGGCCCACAAAGTCAACCTCCCATTTATAAAATTCCTGCAAAGTCACTTGTGGTACCAATGGGATCTCATCTTGTCGCGATGGATTTCCATATATTTGACAAATATTGCATCTGTAAAAATAATCTCGAGCATCTGTGTACATAATAGGCCACCAAAATCACACTTATAATAGCTTGTTCACTATTTCTTTTCCTGCATAGTGAACTCTTGCAACACCAGCATGTGGTTCATTCAATACCATCGGTCGCTCTTGTTCGAAGACACAACAACAAAGGATTTCATTTGGTACCAACATATATAGTTGTCCCATGATTAGCTGGAAATCGACAACTTTTACAATTAAATGCTTCTTTTATGCTATACTAGTAAAGCCTTTAGATGCATATCCTGTAGTTAAAATATGTACAATATCTCTGTAGTGATCATCAATCATTTTAAATGCAAACAATTATGTGTCAGGAAGACTATTGTCAAGACTCATAGGTTCTTCTCTACTTTATAACCTCGGCAAATAGTCCAATCCTAAATTCAGTCAACCCGGTTTGACAATAATCTCAAAGTCAAATTCTTGAAATAGGAGAAGCCATCGACAAATCTCCCCCCACCCCCCCCAACACCGGCTTATTGACCAAATACTTCAATGCAAAATGGTTTGTATACATTTTGAAGTGTCCTCCTAGTAGATTTTGTCGAAACTTTTGGACATAATATACCATAACAAGTCATTCTCTCAGTAGTAGTATAATTATTTTATGTCATCGACAATTTTCTACTAGAAAATGCAATAAGGTGATCAATAGAACCCTCTCTTAGTTGTGCAAGTACAACGCCAAGCGCAACAGATGACACACCAGCATGTACATGAAATTATTTTTTCTAGTATGAAAATACCAATATAGGTTTTGTAACCATCTTATTTTTAACAACATCAAAACTCTCTTGACATTGCTCATTCCATTGGAACTTGACATCTTTTTTCAATAATTTCTCTATAGGGGTTGTAACCTCTGCATATCCTCTGATGAACTTTCTATAATACCCCTAATGTCCCAAGGTCATTCTCAATTGTTTCATTATTGAGGATGGTGGTAGGTTGACAATAATCACGATCTTTGTAGGATCCATTAGTATTCCATCTCGACAAACCACATGACCCACTAAGATTACCAAAGGGGCACAACAAATGAACCTCTTTAAATTAAGGGAAATATGGAATTGTCGACATCGGTTGAGAATCATTCAGATACTCTCAATGTGACATTTTACTAGCCCATATACTATCCAGACATCAAAGTAGATTTAAAGAAATTTATGGATGAAATATTAAAAAAAATATATGACTATTCTAGAAAAAATAGCAAGATCGTTCTTGAATCGAAAGGGCATTACCGTATACTAGAAGTATCACTATTCTATCACAAAGTTTGTTTTGCATTGATCTTCCTTTGTAATCTTGATATGATGGTAGTGATAGAATCCATCAGTAAATGAATATACTTCTTTTCCTTCGACGCTCTCCAACACTTCATCTGTAAATGGGGTTGGAAATGGACCATGCAGGAAGGAATCATTCAGCTTCCTCAGGTTGACACAGATACGAACTTCAAAATATTTATTGTCTTGTACTACCATAGGAATAATCCATTTAGATTCCTCGGCAGGTTCTATAATGCTTGCATCTAGTATTATTTCTGTCTCTATCTTGAATTTTTCTTTGTATCTTGGATTGAGTCTTATGATCATTGTTTGATAGGTTTGGAATCGGGCTTCAGGAGAATCTTCATTTCTCCCAGATTTCCAACAATTCCCTTCATTTCCAAAAAATTTGTGGGAAATAGATCCTGGAATTCATGTAATAAGTTGGTAATATTCCCTACGATCTCATCATCCCAATAGTCTCGATATTGACAAATTTTAGTTTCTACGATGAACCAATATTTACTTTCTTTACTTTAAAAGGTTTTAGAAAATTGTCACTTGATACGCCTAACCCATCCACTGCTTGAGTACCCTCATATTTGGTAATATTTATGTTGCATGGGTCATCATCAACAAGTTCACCTATTATATTGTAGCATTCAATCCAATGCTGAATAGTCGCATTGCTCTGATGGACACTTATAATCGACACAGGAATGTCTTCAAAGATCTTAGTCTTGATTACTTGCAAAGCAACATCAATTATTAAATTATCATCTGCAAACTCAAATGTATGCATGAAACTGGTAGCTAACACCTCCTAGTCAACTATTTCTCATCGTAGTTCAATCGATGTATATCATTTTCTTGGTATCATGTCTAATGTGTGTACAAAGTAGTGGACCCATTCCTGTCACAATGATGTCTCCCATGTTGCGCGACAATGATCAATATGCTCGACAGGATTAGTCAGTCCTATATATTTTTGAGCAGTGTATAGAACCTCTTCTCCAAATTGTACTTCTAGCAATCTCTGACATTGAGGCCATTCTGAAATAGACTGCTTATGGGCAACTCACCATCTTGCAGGTGTAGCCTTCAATGCAAAATCCAGGGATGAAAAGTGTTGAGGTTCAAATACTTTCTATTCAAACTATATAAGACAATATTCCAAGTTAGGTAAACCTTTATAGGTAGGTATATCACATACCTCAGTACCTACCCGTCGCATAGATTTTGTGTCTCTTGCACATTTTCACATTTATACTTCATGTAGTCAGTTCTTCCATTTCTCTAGAGCTTCTTATGAGTATGACAAGAAGGAACTAATACTTCGCCAATTGAGTTTTCCATTGGCTATTGGATTAACATAGTCATCCATCACATAAGTAATATTGTAGATATGAACCAAATATCCATGTTATCCTTCATTGTTTACCTTCTCGACATATCTCTGTCCTTCCAGAGGATTAATTAGTGCGACCCTTAGTTGTACATCCTCAAATGTTAATATCCTCTTCTTGAAATTCATAATGGTTTGATTGTCAATATCCAAATTGATCCCCAGAAGTGAGCGATAAGGATTTGTATCATAAAAAATGTCTATAAATTCAAAATATGCATAGGTCTTGAGCCATTCTATATCAACAGGAACCTGTGTCAGTTGACCAATAAGCAAAATCTTCGACTAGTTGGTTAATCTCACCTGAACGAGAGACCATACTAGTCTCAGATTTTCCATACTTTCCCATGTATGTCTGGTGAGAATATTATCATCTGATCCAAAGTCCAAAATTATATAATCCATGTGATAATCACCTATCTGGGAATTCATCCTTAGCTCGCGACCAATTTTCAATCTTTTTCCAATGTGGTTAACATTCTTTTCTGGTCGCACATTTACTTGAGGTTCTTCGATGAAAGCTGCTAGTTCTGCCACAACATCTTTATCTTCTATTAATGCTAAACAATTGTTAAAGAAATATTTCAATTTAATGACCTTCTTTGTTGGTTTTCTTTGAAATAACTCTTCAAAACGTTCAGTAATTTCCAAGATTGGTCCTACATTCGGAATTGGTACAAAAGTGGAATTCAATGCTTGATTTATATCGACAAACTCAGGAAGTGCGTCATACAATAATTCCTTCTCTTTCTGGAAAACAAATGGTACTTTCATTTTTGGTGTTGGTCGGACTCTTGGTTGTTTGTATGGCGCTTCTTTCATCTCCTCTAGTCGCATTACCTCCTATTTTCATGACCAAAATATTAGGCTCCTTCAGTTCAACATAAATCTTATGAATGTTTGGATTAGAATTCTGAGGTGGGTTGCGGTTTACCATGTTTTTGGACTACCACTTAGCAATCAAATGAGGGAATTATTCAATAGTGTAGTCCAATGCTTTACAATATGAACATGTCGAAGTAGGATTAGTGCAATATCTAGAAAAATGTCCATGCTACCCAAAATTATAACAATGAATTGTCCCCTTTCACGACCAAATCCCCCTCCTCATCCTCAGCCTCTAAATAGAACACCCCCCCTATTTTGAGGTTATTATGCTTGAGCTAGCTCAACTTGCATATGTTCATCATTTTTCATTAGCTATGTGTCAATTGTTTTCTTCTGTAGCAAATGATATGCCCTGAAATATTTCTCGTCATGACCCACTGATCAACAAAATTTACAATATAGGTTGGTTGGTGAACTTACTATTTTTTGTAAATACAATAATTCCTTTGATCGACATCCTCTAGTTTGACAGATTCTACACTAGGGAATTCCTTCTGTATTTATCGGATTTGGTTCTCCTGATGTAGGATAGTTCATGAATGTTGGACATGAATATTTATGATGGCATTCAGTTCTACATCTTGTACAACAAAGTTCCTCCTGTACTTATTTTCCTTTCTTGAAGTGTTGTATCTGCAACGTGAGGTTAGCAAGTTGTGACTGGATCTGCATCATTCCCATACCAGTTTCCTCAACCAATGGAGCTTCCAATTTCATGGAGAGATTCTTTTGTTGCATCATAGGAATATAGATATGTGGTAGCATCTCCACAATAAACCATTCTTTATGTTGGACATCTAACAACTTAAAACTTAATTTAACCATTAGGGTTTTAAATCTTTGGTCTAAGTCCCAAATAGACTTAGTCGATAACTGCTTGTCACTTTTAATTTTGTGATTTATTGCCACTCAGATTTAGGATTCTTGAAATATTTTATCAGTCCCGTCCGGATATGATCTAATTATTTCTGAGCGATCCCTACTAGAACCACAAAAAAATTCATATACCAATCAAGTGCATGACCTCTAAGGGTTGTGATCATTTGTCCTCTTTTTATAGTTTCATATTGGACCTATCACATTGTCCATACAACTTTGCTTAAGAACCAACACTACCCAAGGTCCTCTAACCCATTTCTATTGAATATAGGTAACTTTATATCACTTCCTTCCATTTTGTTTATTCTCGGTATTTCTAAATTAAAGGTTCCACTAGTAGGAATTCCTTGATTACTATTTCCACTCACTAGTAGATGTGAACGTTTTTCCCACGACAAATCATCATTATAGAAACACTTTTGTGTCACTATATCAACGAATAGAAGCCCATATTTTCATGGAAAAATTCTCGTCGCAGTAGCCACACTTCGAACATTTTGTCGCTATGGCGACAGAAAAGAGATGACACATGGTGAGTGTGGTTGTTGCTTCAAAAACCTATATTCATCACTATAGTGATGTTAATTTGTCGCTAGATAAACGTTGATGATTCACTATAGCAATGATTGTTTGTGGGGAAAAAAGCAACTAAGTCATTTTTCGTCATTAAAGCGATGGAAACTCGTCACTATAGATACGTCCAGTTGTTGATATAGCAACGCCAATTCTTCGCTATAGTCACGAAATTTTGTTGAAACTAAGAAGCAAATAAGTCCTTTTTCATCTCTGGAGCAATGGTCAATGGTTGTTATAGATAATTCTAGTTGTCGCTAGAGCAACGTCAATGCGTCACTATAGTGACAAAATTTTGTTGAAACTAAGAAGAGACTAAGTACTGTTTCGTCGCTATAGGAATGCCATTGTGTTGCTATAGAAACACTAGTACATTTTTATAGTGACATACATACCAAAAAATTCATTAAACAAGGGACACATGATCATCGCTATAGCCACGAATTACTATTGCAGAACTTGAATGCCCAAGTCTTCGTTTTTTGCTATATCGACATTCTCAGTGAATTTAAAAAAAAAAATTCGAAACAGTTATGATGTATCCATGTGTAATAATGAGTAAGGGAAGGAGCTAATCCTTGGGTTGGAAGTGGTTACACATTGTTCTGATATTGAACCACATTTTATTCGGTTATAATCAAAATTGTGTAGCATGTAAAAACACACAACTGTACAAATAGATAAAGTGCATAGAAGAATAGGTATGCTCTGACTTCTCAGCAACTTAAAGTAAGGGCCGAGGCCTTTCAGTTTCAACAATAAATGCTTAACGAGATTTTTACCTATTACTTACCAATTCAGAAAGAAGTGTCGAGCATGACAACTGCGAAAAAAATAAAGTCAGTATAGATAATGGAAAAGAACTCAAACTAAGCATAAAGTATAATACTATTATCCTTAAAATAAAAATAGAAAACACCATTAACATATCATAAAAAATTGTACAAATGCAAACATCTCAAACATCGACATATGCACCCCTTCCATTAAAATACCCTACCACTTCTCTGGTGTCCTTTTTAGAGTCCAAACTAAATCCTAGAAGACTGGCCATTCTCAAACTCCTTTCCTTCTCATTCTCCAAATCAAAATTGTGAGCCCCATGTTTGTAATCATAGGGAATAATAGAAATGGAAACCAACAATACATATGATGCCATCAACTGCAAATCCTTTTGTGCCAAGTTTTTATTGTAGATTTTCTGGAGGATATAGAGCTTCTACCATGCATAGCATGATACAAATGACTTTCTGATATCCAGAATATCTTTGTTAACTTTGAATAGTAAATTTCCATCATTTGAGGTTTAGGTGTCTTCTTGACCATGCATATAAGGCCATGAATATATTTTATAGAGTGAAAATCTTCCTGCACATCATATTCTATACATCGTAATAAATACTATAAGACAAAGGAAAAATAGAGAACAATAAGCACACCAACCTGCTAGAGCTCAAGATCAGTTGTAGCCTTCAGTTGATCAAACCTTGTATCAAGGTAAAGTTGCAAACTCTCAGGTAGATTCATATCAGGCCTGTCTTTTTGAACCCTGTACTTATTCAAATTGACCAAGTGATTGCGTATTATTTCAAAAATATGACGAAACTCTGTTGTCTGTTTATATTGCAAACATAACTAAAAGGCTTGATGTGCAGTCATAAGTCCTTCCAATTAGGATTGTAGTTAGCCATACTAGAATGAAAAACTTATTCAACAATATTTTTAATAATCAACTCAAAAACAAGTCTTTTTATTTCTATAAGAAATAGTTGTTATATTTATTACATGTGCTAGGAGGAGTGCAGTATGTGTCTCTCTATCACTGAGATAGAAAATATAGAAAAAAATCTACCAAACTTGCCATATAAAAACACTTAAATCTCCTAAAACAAGACAGCTTAGGATCAATCATTGTTAGTGCATCCATTTCCAGAATTGGGATAGCCTATTTGGAGTTGTTAGTGAAAAAATTAAATGGAATACAAGTTTAAAACCATTAATACAAAATTGTCCAAAGTAAGCAAATGTTCCATATATTCTAACACCATTTAATATGCACTCACCTCATATAATGCCTCCAGCTTTGAATTGTTACGAAGTATTTCAAGCTCAGTCCTATACGTTTCCCAGAGAAACTTAAACCATGGGGTAACCAGCTCCCGATCAGACATGTCTTTACCTTTCTTTCCATAGACATAAATGAGAATCAATTCCCCTTGCCTCTTCTCTACCTCTATATTCTCAACATCAAGAGAAATCTCATATTCTTGTGCTTGAGCTCAAGCTTGCTTAGCCTTATCGCTAGAAAGCTAGAGGAAATGCTTGATAACCTCCTCTAAGGAACTGACATTCACTTGTTGGCATTGTTGAATTATCACCTAGAAAAGTTTGAGTTATGTATCACCTAGAATTGTTGAATTGTGTAAATTATCACATGAAAAAATGAAAAATATTGGCTAGTACAACTAGGCACAGGTACCCAACGGAAGGTCACTAGTTATGTGAAAAACTGTGAAATTATGATAAATAAATTGAATACATATGTTGATCTAAATATCCTACCATTAGATTATTATGATTTACTGATAGGAATGGACTGGTTAGAAAAACACAAGGTTATGTAAAACTATGATGATAAAGCTTTTACATGCATGGATGATAATGGAAATATAATTAAAGTGAAAGGAATTCCTAGAAAGGTTACCATCAGAGAAATATTTTCCTTGCACATGAAAAGATCTGTATGCAAGGGATGTAATTTTTTTGCATTATACATAATGGATGACAAGAATAATGATAACCAACATAAAATAGAGGATATATTGATATTAAATTATTTTAAATTCATCTTTCTAGAATAATTCCCCGGACTACCTCTGAAAAGGGACATAGAATTTACAATCGATATGATACCGAGAGCGGTACCGGTATCAAAATCTCGTTATCAAATGAATATAATATAAATTACAAAACTTAAATCATAGTTGCAAGAAATAATTGATAAAAAGTACATTTGACCAAGTGTTTCTCCTTGGGGAGCATTGGTCTTCTTCGTAAAGAAGAAACATGGAACTTTAAGATTATGTATAGATTATTGACAATTAAACAAGATGACTATTGAAAATTGATATCCTTTACCCCAGATAGACGATCTATTCAATCAGTTCTAAGGGGAAATAATCTTCCCCAAAATATATTTAAAGTCTCGATACCATCAAGTATGGATCAAGGATGAAGACATCTTTAAAACTTCTTTTAGAACCCAATATGGCCATTATGAGTTCGTCGTAATGCCCTTCGATTTAACAAACGCACTTGCAAATTTTATGTGCTTAATGAATAGTATTCTAAGTAAATATTTAGATAAATTTGTAGTTGTCTTCATCGACAACATATTGATTTACTCAAAGAATACATAGGAACAAAAAGAACACCTAAGGATAAGTTTACGAGTGTTAAGAGAACAACAATTGTTTGCTAAGTTTAGAAAGTGTGATTTCTTTAAAGATATAATTCAATATCTAGGAAACATAGTGTCTAAAGATGGAATATTAATCGACCCCAACAAGATTAATGATATCACTGAATGGCCAATTCCTAAGAATGTAACATACATAAGATTGTTCATGGGGATTACTAGTTATTACCGAAAATTTATTGAAGGATTTTCTAAGATAGCCTACCCCGTAACTTATCTATAGAAGAAAGGTAAGAAAATTGATTGCAGCAAAAAGTGTACTGAAAGTTTTAATAAACTAAAACAAATGTTAACCACCGCCCCTTTCTTAAAAATTGTTAATCCTTTTAAGGATTTTGTAGTATGCATCGACACATGTAAGGAAGGATTAGGCGGGGTGCTAATTCAAGAAAACTAAATCATGGCTTATGAGCCTAGAAATTTAAAAGAACATGAGAAGAACTTCGCTACACATGACTTAGAACTTGTTGCAATTATACATGCACTAAATATGTGGTGACACTACCTCATTGGAAGAAAATTTTTGTTGATGTAAGATAAATAAGCTTAAAATACTTCTTTGATCAACAAAAAATTAATGCTAGAAAATCTAGGTGGTTTTCCTTTTTAAGTGAATATGAATTTGAAATAAAAAATATAAAAGGGAAAGATAATAAGGTGTCGGACGCTTTAAGTTGTCACATAAACTTACTATTCGCAAGCAGTAGCTATGAATCAGATTTAGAAAATCAAATTTTAAATGTAGAAAATTTTGATAAAGAATATCAAAACCTAAAAGAAAAGACTGATGAAAATGAAAGGAACCAAATAAAAAAAGATTTTATTATGAATGGAAGAGGGTTATTGCTACATAAAAAAGATGATACATACCAAATGCAATAGAAATTAAATTAACTGTTATGGATGAGTTACATAAACGACCATATTCAGAACACCTTGGATACCAGAAAATGATCACTATGATAAGAAAGGACTTCTTTTGCCCTAAAATGAAAAAATATGTAGCATAATATTTAACACCCTACAACGAATGCGAATAGGTAAAAGCAAAACACCAACATCCAGTAGGGTTACTGCAACCACTACCCATTCCAGAATGGAAATGGGAAGTAATCAACATGGATTTCATAACAGGTCTACCTAAAAATTTTAAACAACACGACTCAATCATGGTCGTAGTAGACAAATTAAGTAAACAACTCACTTTATTCCTGAAAAATATACCTTATAAGGTTGTTAACATTGATGATATATTTATGAAATATTTTTTTCAGATTTCACGGTGTACCTAAGGTAATAATCTCGAATAGAGATGTAAAGTTTATAGGGAATTTTTGGAAGGCCTTGTTTAAAGGACTAGACACACAATTAAATTTCAGTACTACGTATCATCTGCAAATAGATGGCCAAATGGAAAGAGTGTTAGAATAATCAACCCATAGTTAGCTACCTTAGACATTAATTAATCCATTTTTGTCTTATTTGGCTAGTTTCCAATATTCCACTCTATGCAAGTTGTCTTCCACATGTCCTAGAAGTCAAACTTGCTAAAAATGAGTCATGGAGCACTTGGGAAATCTCATGGAATCCATATTTAGCATATCTTCTTTATTCCATATCCTCCCTAGCGCATATCTTCTTTTTCTGCTAAGTTGCCTGCTTTATTGAGATTTATGGCAAAAGGGAAAGTAAGACTAGGTGTAGTTGACTTGTTTTTTGCCCTCATCATCCTCCATTCTTTTCTCCTAATAAAAGCACATAAGAGTTGTCTTTCCATCACTTATTATCTTGCCTAATTTACTTTTCCAATTCGTGAGCCTCTAGGTATATTTGGAAACTGGTTTATGCACCTATGGGGGATTTGACTAGATTTAGTAAGCCTACTTTTTTACTATTCCGAATGGCATCCTTATGCATTCAAATATCTCATGTAATTATATATTTCAGCAGCCTATTACTTCACAAGGTTGGCTATTGTACACTTATTCAATATAAGTTAGTGTTATGCTCCAATTTCAGTCTTCTTTGTGTGTAAATTTGCATGTTTGATTAGCAATTTTGTGAGTGAAATTGTTCTATCACTTGGGTTCAATTTCCACATGGTATCAGAGCCTTTGTATATTGATTTATCTCCTTCCATATTTCTATTGAGTGTTTTACATCTTGACTGGGCGCAAATTCTACTGGTTGAAGGGCACAGTTCAGAGCTATGGATCAATCTCAGAATATCATCTTGAATCCATTTAATTTATTTGAATGGAAAGTAGAGATGGAGATATGTTGAGAGAGAAGGTTCTCTACAGGGTGACTATGGCAACTGAGGCAGAGACCAATGCAGCTGCAGAGAAAATTAAATGGCACAACAGGAGGGATGATGCCTATGGTCTTCTGTGTCTGAGCATATCCAGAGACCTCCTTTTCCATCTTCATGGATTGACATCACCTAATGAAGTGTGGGAGAATCTTGTAGATATTTTTGGCAAGACAGATGAGATGAGAGGACATCAAATCGAGAATTAATTGATCTCTTTGAGTCCCAGCAACTTCGAATCCCTGCAACTCTACTTTTCCAAGTTTAAAGCCCTTGTTTTGCAGCTAAAACAATGTGGAATTGAAAAGAAGGAGGAGCAAATAGTTTTGGCCATACTCTTGAAGCTTGGCCCCAACTATTCAGTGTTTGTTTCGACCTTTCATTCCACCAAGTTGACAACTCGATATTGGAAGATGCCTAAGCTTATAGAGTTCATGGAATCCCTCACACAAGAACAAGATAAACTGGTGATGATGGGCACCATCAAACCTTCCAAAGACCAAGCCTTGGTTGCTGGAGATTCGAGGGTGGATTCAAAAGGCAAGAAGAAAGCTAAGAAGACACCTGAGCAAAAGAGAGACAAGAACAAGTCTAAAGAGGATCCCCAAGGCTCCAAGAAGAACTTCTAGAAGAAGAAGAACAAAGGATAAATGAGCAAGTGCGCATACTGCAGTAAGGGCTACCATCCTGAAAGCTCCTGCATGAAGAAGCAAATTGACATGTTGACCCAACTCTTGGAGAAGAATAACATCTCCCTTTCTGATTGCTCAAAGAAGAGGGAAGGAAGATCAAATTCAGAGGACAGAGAGAGAGTACATGCATTGGTTGCTGGCACATCAAGCCACCTAGCTTCATCATAGACTCTGGAGCTTCAAGACATATGGTTTCAACCAAGGAGGAATTATCCTCTCTTGACATGTCGAAAGGTACACCAATAGTTCTGGGAGATGACTCTCTCATTGACAATTTCGGCAAAGGAAGGATTGATCTTGACCATGGTAAGTTCAGTAATGTATTGTATGTTCCAGGTCTTACCTCTAACCTTTTTTCAGTGTATCAGATGACCCACACAGGGTCTCCAAAGAAGGTCATATTCTCCCCTGATGATGTTGAGATCACAGAGATATCGAATGGTAAATTCATTGCAAAAGGAGTTGTAGATCACACTTCGAAGGTATACATGTTTTCACATTTTCTGCCCTACTCAAACCCCTCTGCTCTTCTGATTCATGCTAATGAGGAAAGAAAGCTTTGGCATGAAATATTTGGCCATATTAACTATAAGTATCTTTCTAATCTAAGTGAAAAAGAAATGGTCATAGGGTTACCAAATATTAAATTTTCCAAGGGATTATGTCAAGGTTGTATCCCAGGAAAACACCTAGATCATAAATTTGAGAGAGCTAGTCATGAGAGAACCTTTGCACCTCTTTGAGTTGATCCACAGTGATGTTGCTGGTCCATTTCCTCATATGTCAATGAGTCAAGCCAAGTATGCATTGACCTTCATATATGACTTTTCCAGGTATTGTTGGGTTTACTTCCTGAAGCATAAGTCTAAAGTTTTTGGCCTCTTCAAAGTCTTTAAGGCTTTGGTTGAACACCAGTTTGGGAGGAGACTCAAGATCCTCAGTTCTGACAATGGTGGTGAGTATGTCAAGTTTGAGTTCATTCAATATTGTGAAGATGCAGGTATTCAGATGCAGCATTCAATCCTTTACACACCACAACAAAATGGTGTTGCTAAGAGAAAGAACAAATCACTGAAGGAGATGGCAATCTGTATGATGGAGGCTAAGACTTTTCCACCAAAGTTTTGGGCCGAGGCTATAAAATATCATCTTGTATCCAGATAGGGTTCCTCATAAATAGCTTTATGGTATGACTCATTTCGAAGCTTGGAGTGGGCACAAGCCAGATGTGACCCATTTCAGGATTTTTGGCTCAAAAGCTTGGGCTAGAATTCCAAAAGAAAGGAGGAAGGCTTTGCAGCCCCAAAGCCAAGAGTGTCTATTTGTTGGTTAATCTGAATATTCAAAAGGGTACAAGCTGATCAATTTGAGCACAAACAAATCCTTCATTGAAAGGAGTGTTCAGTTCCAAGAAGAGCCTTTAGCAGCAGTTGAAGTTGGAGAGTCTTCTTCACCACCAGAACCATTGAATGTAAGTGAAGAGACAAATGAGTTTGATGATTCTGATATGTATGATAATGATGATTTAATTGCATATCCTGACAGTCCTACAAGACCAAAATGGGCAGCAAAGGCCATTAATGCAACTGGGGAACTAGCTGGAAATCCTAGTGATCCTAGGAGGACTAGATCTCAGTTTGAGAGTTCCCTGTGTATGAAAGACCCTTTGTTTGCAGAGAAGTGCTATCTGATGGTTGAATCATACCCATAGACATATGAATATGCATCACATGATCCAATATGGCAAGCAGCCATGAAAGAAGAATTCAACTTACTCCAGAAGAATAACAGTTGGAAACTGGTTGATCTCCCCCCAAGGAGGAAGCTAGTTCAATGTAAGTGGGTTTTCAAAACTAAGTTTGTTGCTGATGGTTCACCTTTGAAATATAAGGCAATATTTGTAGCCAAATTCTACTCACAGGTACATGGTATTGACTACAATAAGACCTTTGCACTAGTGGCAAAGATGGACTCCATCAGGCTAGCCTTAGCCATTGCAACTTCGAAGCAGTGGGAGGTACATCACATGGATGTGAAGTGAGATTTCCTGAATGGAGATCTTATTGAATATATTTACATGCAGCAGCCTCAAGGTTTTGTGTCTAATCCATCTTTTGTGTGCAGGTTAAAGAAATCACTGTATGGGCTTAAGCAAGCCCCCATGGCTTGGTATGCCAAGATTGATGGCTTTCTGCTGTCATTGAGTTTTGTTCGATGCATGTCTGATCCTAATGTTTATTTGAAGCTGATTCATGGTTATTTGATGATTATTGTCTTGTATGTGGATGAAATTCTGATTACAGGAAGTTCAAAGAAAGAAATTGCCTCCTTGAAGGATGCAATGAACCATGCATTTTCTATGACTGATTTGGGATTGTTGAGCCAATTCTTGGGTCTCGAAATTGCTCAATCCCAACATGGAATAAAGGTACATCAGTTCAAGTATGCTTTAGATTTTCTAAATGAGCTCAACATGAAATATTGCAAGCCAAGCAAGACTCCCTTCCTTTCAGGAGTTAAGCTTGAAGAAGCAGGTTCTTCTCCTATGGTAAATAATACATTGTATAGGAAATTGATTGGGTGTTTGCCGTACCTTACACACACTCAACCTGATATTTCTTATGAAGTAAGTGTGGCCTCAAGATACATGGATTATCCTCATGAGATACATTGGAGAGCAGCCAAAAGGATCCTTAACTTTGTTCAGGGAACAAGAACTCATGGGATCTTCTACAAAGCTAAATCTGATCTTGATTTGATTGGGTTTACTGACAGTGATTGGGCAGGTGACAACACAGATCAAAAGTCAACATTAGGATATGTGTTCATGCTTTCTGAAGGACCAATCAGCTGGTCAAGCAAGAAACAGAGTGCCATAGCACTCTCATCTACAGAAGCAGAGTACAGAGGAGTTGTAAATGCAACAACTCAATGTTTATGGTTGCAGGGTATACTTGGTGAGTGTGGCTTCGAATCATAGTTTTCAACTATTATCTATTGTGATAATTAGAGTACCATTTGAATCTACAATGATCCAGTTCAGAGATAGAAAACCAAACACATTGAGATCCATATGCACTACATCAGACAGCTTGTGCATGATGGCACCATTCACTTGCTCTTCTGTGCATCTTCAGAACAAGTAGCAGACATTTTCACCAAAGTTTTTTGTGAGAAGACATTCAGCAATCTCAAATCACTGCTGGGGATCGCTGATCATGCTATGAAGCATGATTGATGACAAGATTTTCAAATTTTGTTTTATTGTCCATGTTTAAGGGAGGATTTTCCCACTGGGTTTTTGCCTCTTTCCTTGGTTAAATGGACATGCCGTATGTAAAGGGTGATTAATCCTTGTTGCTAGGCCCTATAGTTTTCTGATATTTACTCATAAAGTCAGGCTTAAGGGGGGGTTGTTAGAAGAATCAACCCATATTTAGCTACCTTAGACATAAATTAATCCATTTTTGTCTTATTTGACTAGTTTCCAATATTCCACTCTATGCAAGTTGTCTTCCACATGTCCTAGAAGTCAAACTTACTAAAAATGAGTCATGGAGCGCTTGGGAAACCTCCTAGAATCCATATTTAGCATATCTACTTTATTCTATATCCTCCCTAGTGCATATCTACGTTTTCTGCTAAGTTGCCTGCTTTATTGAGATTTATGGCAGAAGGGAAACTAAGACTAGGTGTAGTTGACTTGTTTTTTTCCCTCATCATCCTCCATTATTTTCTCCTAATAAAAGCATGTCTGAGTTTTATTTCCATCACTTATTATCTTGCCTAATTTACTTTGCCAATTCGTGAACCTCTAGGTAGATTTGGAAACTGCTTTATGCACCTATGGGGGATTTGACTAGATTTAGTAAGCCTACTTTTTTCACTATTTTGAATGGCATCCTTATGCATTCGAATCTCTCATGTAATTATATATTGCAGCAGCCTATGACTTCACAAGGTTGGATATTATACACTTATTCAATACCGATTAGTGTTATGCTCCAATTTCAGTCTCCTTTGTGTGTAAATTTGCATGTTTTATTAGCAATTTTGTGAGTGCAATTGTTCTATCACTTGAGTTCAATTTCCACAAAGAGTAAAACAAATTCGAGAATACATGCTTAGAATGTATGTAATGGACAAACTGGGTAAGTGGAAATATTACTTGCACTTAGTAGAATTTTATTACAATAATCATTTTAAAGTATTAGTTGGAATGAGTCCCTTTGAAATTTCGTATGCACGCAAATGTAACACTCCAATTTCTTAGATTATTCCTGTTGATAGTTTAATTTTAGGACCTGAATTTTTTAAAGATATGGAACTAACAATGAAACACGTACAACAAAATTTGAAAGTTGTCGAACACAGTCAAAAGAATTGTGCCTACTTGAAAAGAAATCCTCGAGAGTTCTAGGTAGGTGAGCATGTATATATAAAGGTAAAACCAAAGAAAAGATCCCTAATACTGGGCATATATTCAAAATTTGCACCCAGGTGTTGCGGGCCATTTGAAATTTTGGAAAAAGTAGGGTCGGTAGCATACCAATTAGCATTACCACCTATGATTAAAGTACATAATGTTTTTCATGTTTCCATTTTGAAGAAGTATGTTCTTGATGCTACCCATATAATTGACTGGAATGCTATACATGTGGAATCTGAAGGAGAGTTTTAGGTGGGACCAGAGCGTATTATCGATAGGAGACAACTTTTACTCCAGATTTGTACCATTAGATAAGTCAAGGTGCAATGGAAGCACCTTAGTCCGAAAGAGTCCACTTGGGAATTGGAAAGTGATATGTGGGAGGCATATTCGATCCTATTTCAAGACGAAATAGTGGAAGAATAAAGACAGAAAAATAATAGCATTAAGGACAATGTTATCCTCTAAGGGGAAGTGTATGTAATATACAAAATCAAAATTAATTGTTATTATTCTTTTTGAATATTTTTGTCAAGAAAGTAAAAAATAGATGTAATGGATTATTCTTATTTACTAATTGAAAATACTGGAAGGAATAAAAAATGAAATAGTTGTTGAAAGAGTGTTTGCTAACCCAAAAGGGGAAAATAAAAGTGGCTAAAGTTGTTGAGTGACACAGGGGATTCACCTTGTTGAGAAATATAGTATCACACTCATTCATAAAGGGGGATTTTAAATTGTGAAAAATAAGGTCAGTATTTTGTAGGTATTGGCGGGGGGGCGAGGAGTAGCGTATAAGGGGTTTATAGGTATCGGGGGATATAAAAAGGGGTTTCTTCTAAAAATAAGAATTATATCGTAAAATAGGGTTTTTAAAATTAGAAATATGTATTGGTAGGGGGGCTCAATGATAGAATTTTTGTAGGTAATTATCAATATCTAGTGAAATTAGGGGTATTGTTTAATATCCCATGAATGAAGGCACTATGAAATGGCTTCACTCAGTGAATACCCCGTCTCGAGTGAGAACTCAAGATGTAGGAGGCATTCCTTGTGGAGTGCTAAAGAGAAGGAGGCTCATCAATGACCAAGTCCTTGAAAAAACACTATATAATAGTATGTGCATTTAGCAATCAGGAGACTAGCAGTGGACGAGGAGCTGATATGTTAATGCAAGAGATGGTGGGTGATTCCATGAAGATGGGTAACACTTTTTGGCCAAATTTGGCGATCAAAACCTGATTTTTTACTCATGTGCTAGATAGAAGCCCTCAAAACGCATA
>LPNX010103904.1:0-11536 GCA_001517045.1 Pseudotsuga menziesii
TGACTATAAATAGACTGGATGGACTCCCGATTTAGACATGACTCCTGATTTAGACATATGACCAAATTTGTACAAGGGAGGATTAATAATCCTAACAACAACTTCAAAATCAACCACTATCTATAGAATAGAGACAACACATTCACATCCCAGCTACAATAGACCATACTATAGTCATGGCCTATTAGGGGAGGGTATGTGCATTCAAAAATAAGGTTTATCAACCCTAGAGGAATGAAGCCTAAGTGAACAGTCCAAGAGCAACCCAAAGAAATGAGCACAGTCTACTTTATCAGCAACAAAATGGAATTATCATGCATTCTTCATGTGCTAACAAATGGAATTCAATTCAAAGGAAATTGTGAAATTATTAGTGAGTCCAATATGACTACAACAATAATCCAGTTCAAATGATGGAGAAAAACCATTTCTTAGCTATATGTAAGGTCCTTGATGGACTTGGAGTAATGTTGGTGGTATCAATTCGAATGGAGACTAAGCCAAAGAAGTTGAATGGAACAATGGCCAACAGGTGGGGAGGAAGAGGTTTAGTAAGAAACCACCAACAATCATCATAATAGATGAAGAAAAAACCTAAAAGAAGTGAAAAAACCATCAAGTTGAGATTTAATATAAGAATGTGAATTTCTTATTAGGAATGTGGGTCTTCCTAAGTTTCGATTTGTCTCATTAGAATGCTAGTAAAAGAGACTTTTAGAAAATAACAAATTCTAATTTCCAGCGTTGTTAATTTTTCCCTTCAAGGTAAATGTAGGGAAATGTATCAGAGAGTTTGAATTAAATTTTAATGTCCTTGTTTCAAGTTGTGTGGTGAGAAAAAGAAACTGTAGTAATTATTTGTAAAATCACCTAAGTGTGAAAAGAAAAAATAATAATGCCTAGTGAAGTGGTAGAAAAAATAACACGATTTGGTTATTCATATATTCATGTTGCGTCAAATGGTAGATATAGGAAACATGCTCTAGGGGGGCCTACCACACACATGAACATATAAATGCATCTGGTATGGCCTATAGTTCACAATTGGCCTACATTTTGTTTGAAATAAACCCTCGAGTCTAGGCATTGCTAGGAGACGGAACATTCCAAGATTGGCATTTTATTAGAGTTCTTGGCTCTCAGTTTAGCCAAATATATCTGTGGTATGCTTGTGTACCATAAATGTACCTTAGTCTTGTAGTGTGTATGTATCATTGTTTGAATACATTGTAGTGAGGATTATATTTTATATTTTTTTAACATATAATATTCCTACTTTTCCTTTCTAGCCTCTCATTGACCTCTTTATATTTATCAACCAAATCCCTAAGCTTTATTTCCTGCTCTGAAAACCGTTCTTTTTCTCATTGCACAATAAGCACTCCAAGCTAGACTTTAGGGGGTAGGCTCGACTATAGACTAGGTAGGGGAAAAGTCAAAACAGTGCTCCTTCATGAGCTGGTATAACTCTTGAAACAACCACAGTGGCAAGTACTCCGTGCATATGATGTCATTCCAGCAACTTCGAAACACTAAACGCTATAAAGATCTCCTCGGCCTTGTTATTCTCAATCACCAAACTCTTAAAATATAAATAATAAAATTTCAATATTTTACTCTTCAACGAGACATTGCTCTGAAGGAGATTGGTGCATTCTACAATGCGCTCCATGAGATTCTGATTCGAAATTATATGCAGGTTCCATACATATAATAACAATTACTAACTGGCTTTAATCCTCAATGAAATATTATAAACTCAAAATATTTTTGGGAAATTTAATCCTCAAGTACAATAATTACTAACTGGAATTAATCCTCAATGCAATCTTATAAACCGAGATGTTTCCACCCCTACAGGGTTTGCTACCTATTTACTAGCCAAACCTTGATAGACATTTTGTAATACCATGTTCTAGACAATATAAATTCCTGATTTATATACTAAAAATAGACATTCCATTGCCTTGAACAACACATTATACATCATAATATTCAATTATACAACAAGGTCAAATATAAAATTCATGGTTAAATCTCCAAACAAGAGTTCTTAATTTGAAAAAAAACTAACAATATTTAATACCCCTCCTCCCAAGCTAACGTAATTTGTTGCCACATTCTAAGTTAGTTTCAAGCATTTCTTCTGCTCTTCAACCAAATACGATATGGAAGTATGATAGTATTGGTGATCATTCATTAGTCCTGAAGTATAATTTGAAATTTTGTAATAGTTCTCAACTCAGCATTCATAACACTCTACTGCTGTGTTTTAATTTGGAGTTTGTTCGAGTATCATATCATAGCTTGAAAAAAAGTTTTTTCCATGAAAAGACCTTCATACAACACGTTTATAAACTATAACAAGGAAACAACATTGACAAAGAATTAAATGGTTAATAAACAAACATCCAAACTTCTGATATATATTAAAGAGAGTGCATTTTACATGCCTATAGCAGCCTATTGACAAATCTGGAAATGGACATTGTAACACCCAAGTAATATGGCCATGAAATGTGATAACACTTGAGAAACACTTATAATGATTGAGATCAGAAATATGTTGTAGATAATCATTGAGAAAAATGTCTATCAAGGTTTAGAGGGAGGTAGGGAAGCTTCATGACTCGGTAGGTTACTTCTCAAAAGATATTTATCAACAAGCAAGCAGCTCATTTTAGTAACACTCTGCTGTTTACGAGGATTGGTTATTAATTATTAATGTATTTCTACTCTAATAAACAAGATGATCAATTTAGTTTTGGAATGAATTTCTTTAATATGTGTTTGTTTTTCATATTTAAAAAAACTTTGCAGGTATATTTGGGAAATCAGTATGTGCACAGGTATTCTTTTATTACATTGATATTTTTCCTTTTTGTTATAAAATTGTCTAGCCTCAGCACTAAGATCTGTGTTTTCTATTTAGGACCTTACTTTAGAGAATTTTGCAAGTATATATGATCTTGCTGAGTCATATCATGCAACTTCTTTGGGTCATATGTGTGTTCTATACTTTCTGGAACACCAAGAACATATGTCTTACATGTCCAGGTAAGGAAAACTTCTACATAACTAAACAGTTACAGTGATAGCCAAGCACTTTTCAGGATCTATCTAAATTTTAATAATCAATTTTTTGTGCAGCAACCCTTCCCTTGTAGAATGCTTACTACTAGAGATACGTGATTATTAATTTAGAATATTACCCCTACAGCCTTATATGCCATCATTGTAAAGGAAGTCATGATCATTTTGATTGGCTTCTATGGATGGTCTCTCATCTTCCTAGAGAACTAGTGCAGAGAGAGGTATTTTGAAGGTGGTTCTTAGCATTGCCAAGATTACAGCTA
Source organism: Pseudotsuga menziesii (assembly GCA_001517045.1). Taxonomy (NCBI): domain Eukaryota; kingdom Viridiplantae; phylum Streptophyta; class Pinopsida; order Pinales; family Pinaceae; genus Pseudotsuga; species Pseudotsuga menziesii. The sequence continues at coordinate 3,357 of LPNX010103904.1, forward strand.
GTTATGTATGATGCACCAATTTGTCAAGTGAAACTGAAGTGAAATGATTGAGAGACATCAATTGACTAATACATTTTCAGATCTTTTCAAAATGATCTAGAATTTTGAAGTCAGAGATAAGCCATCAATTGATATTTGATGGTTTCTCAATTTAGTTGTGTATCTCATCTAACACTTGCAATTTTTTTTTTGTTAATAGATGCTTTTGACATTTCTACTTTGTTGTATTTCAGCAATGGAATATCATTCTATTCGTCAGGTTAAATTCCAGGTGCAATACCTAGGTTATTATGACATAAGAGTATGGACTTAGCCAAATGAAAAATAGTTGTAATTACTGATTCAGATTTTTAAGGGCCATCATATTGGTAAAAACAGGCTGCTTGTGGGCCTCACAAATTCGAGCCAATTGTAATCCTCTTGGAGCCAGTTAAGAAGCCGCCTTATAGTGCATCTTAGGTCCATGTAATTAAGTGCCTTAGTAGGTCCTCCATGTAAATAAGCCAAACTTGTTGGTGTTGTGTCCGTGCAGTTCCAAAATAAATGAGATAGAGAAACTATAGTTCAAATTAGTGCAAGTAGTTCAACCTGGCCTCGAAAGATAAATTATTTGGCACTTTCAACTTGTAGTTTTCCAATGAGTCAAACAAACAAAACCAAGTAAATCGGTGCTACGTGAGGATCTCCAATTCCCTATAAATAATTACATTCTTCAAGGCCAGACTCAACCAACGTCAACCAACTCCACGAAATGAGATTATATAGGAATGGGATTCTATTAATGGGCTGAGGAATGGTTCTGGTCCAATGTGGAAGCGATGAAATTCCTCAATGAGACCAAAAGAGAAAGGAAATGGCCAAATATTGCCCAAGGGTAGAGCTTTTGGTTTACCTGTAAGGCCCATGCCCTAGAGATTATAGGAACCTCCTGCCATTCTATCGGTTTAATACCCTACAGGTGCATATATCGCTTGGGTACTAGATCCAGGTTGATCCAGTCAATCCAAAGTAGTACCACTACCAAAAGTAGCATAGACAGTAGATGCAGTACCAGGGTAAGTAGCCATCATAGAAGCATCACCTATATAATCATCTGTATAAGCACCCCCATGTTAGAGAATGAGATAAATATGAATATTCTTATGAGAAAGATAGATAACCAGTAACATATCCATACGCAAGGGTCAAAGATGAAAAAGAAAGGAAGCCCTAATGTCAACTTCCTAAATATGTGGAACCAACATATAACGTGTGATGGACTATAAATGAAGAAAAATTGCAAAAAATATCATTATAATATATCATCACTTGAATACTCCAAAAAAATTTGTGACTGAGATCTTCATCACCTTCGTGGTTGTGGTTGACTGGGGAAAAACTTCGGTGGCTGGCTATCTTTCTCTTCTTCACCAACATGGCATCTCTTAGATTGCTTGGGTCTCTTCCTTCACGGCATACAACAGTCATGGTGGAGGGTAGTCTCAGTGGTAAGGAGCAGTAGTAGAAAAGCTGCTACAGCTCACGGTGAAGGCTTGGTAGAGCAGCAACATCTCTCGGTGGTGAGCTCATGGTGGGAGCATAGCTCACAGTGGGGGCTATAGTAACTCACGGTGGTGGGACCCAAGCTCACTGTGAGGAGACCGAGGTAGCAGCAATAGGCTTCTAAGGTAGAAGCGTCCCACAAAGGCAGTAGCATGCTACCAGTAGCCTTCACTAAGGTGGCAGCAGGTACAGAAAGTTACGGTCACAACAGCAGGGCAAGTACAGTCTACAGTCCACGTGGCAACAATAGTAGTAGCAGTAAAATCCTGCTAGGGTTCACTCAGTTTGGAAATTTTTTTTTATACATTCATCTCAGAGTTCTATGAACTAATTATCTGCTCATGTACAAATTCGGTCATCTCATTTAGAGGATGAATTATTAATGCTTTAGGGCTTTTGTCCTTTAAAGGTTTCCCCGTGAAAAATCGTGTGCTTAATTGTGTGATTTTTTTTTACTACTGCATTTGTTTTACTTCTGTTAAAATCTCAAGTGCTATCTCTATTATAGTCTGCAATTTTTAAAATTACCATACACATGTCAAAATTCAATACTCCTAAACATGAGGATGTCTTATAGATCCAAATCAATCTTCATGAGGCACATCGATGGTTTCTATTTTCTCGAGTGGGTGCATAGATATGAGACATATTCCATTGGTCAAGACTCAAAGGCATTGCCTCTTCATGAAAAGGTTCGATGTTTTTTAAGGTTGAAGATTTTTCATGCGAGATAAAAGATGGCCATTTCAATGGAAATATTTTAATTAATGCTATTATGGAGCAAGAAGGCCCCTCCAATGTGGTGCAGGTTGGCATGCATAATGCACTAGTTTGCAAATCCATGAACTTGAATGTTGATAGTAGGCACAATCACATATTTTGAACTCCATGCATTGTCTATAATTTTTACACCCAATTTTGGAAGAGTTATACCATGGATTAAAAATCTTGTGGCGAAGGCTAGGGAAATTATAAAATTCATCACCAACCATCAACCATTCTCCAAGTTGAAGATGTTGAAACAAGATATGACTTAAAATTCATCATGTCACGTGGCATTATAGATGGAGAATGTGCATTAGTTTTTATGGGGCTAAGAGTGGTATTTGCGCTATCTCCATTCCCATCACAACATTTGAGTTTCTTTGAAATGTGGAGTATTTGTGCTCACAGCACAACATTTGAGTTTCTTTGAAATGCAGATGCAGGAAAGGCTTTATTTGGAAAGGTTTATGAGGGCATGGATACCATAGTTGAGAAAACCATGGAAATCATTTCACATGAAACTCCCATGCTTTATTTATTGGTGCATATTTTGAAGAGCTTGTTAGGATAATCGTTGATAAGTGGAACCAATTCAACAGTCCATTGTACACTTCACCTGATGATTTGAATTCTAGATTTTATGATGAAGACCTCATTGCTCAAAGAAATAGCAAGAAGGAATCCCCAGTTCAGTGAAGATAACCCTCATTAGAATATTTCCATCTTCTCTACAAACTAAGGTGAAGGAAGATTTGTGAATTTTGCTGCTAAGGTGGATTAACTTCGAAATATCAAACTTGGATAAGAGGAGGGCCATGAACCCTATTAGATGGTGGATTTGCCATGGAGAAAAGGTTGTACATTTGCATGAATGTGCTGTGCATCTTATTTCACACATGGCAAGCTCTTCATCAACAAAAGGAATTGTAACACATACATTTTTATTCACTCTGTAAAGTGCAACAGGTTGGAAACATGAAAGGCAGAGGATTTTGTCTTTGTGCATCCAAATCTCTGCTTTGTGTCATGCAAGAGTGATGAATATACAAGTGGACCTGATAAAGTCTAGGATGTGGATTCTGAAACTCCTAACAAGGGGATGGCTGACAGCTGCTCTAATTATTGAGAACACTTCTTCCCTTCCATGATCTACCATAAAACACAGGTTATATTCAACTTCTCTTAATGCAAATGATGACAAGGCCAATGAACTTGAGAGCTACATGTATCTCATATTGTATATTGGCACATATAGCCTAATATATAAGGTTGACTATCAAATTTGCATAATATATTCATCTACGGAAATTAATGTAACATAAAAATTCTATTAAATTGTTGGTTGGTTGTATCATTTTAATTATCTGAGTTATTTGATATTTCATTCTAATTTAATTTCCATGATAATTTGATACTTAAAAAGGGAAAAAAATATTTATTGAATTATTTATAGTTTTTGTGTTTTTTAATGGCCTATTCCCCATTTCCTAAAATTTTAGGCACCGACATTTCAGTGGCATACCCATTTCAAAAGCTTATACCCACTTCCCAGTTGCATGCAACTCACCCTTTCAAACTGATAAGGACTTACTCATGATTACAAAAGAAATACCTAGAGATGGATCCAAAGATGATCTTCAACAATTCCTTCAGAGGCAATTTAGCATCTAGAACACCAATACCAATACAACATATCATCAAAATCGACCCACCAAAAGTTGAACCCTATGTAGTACTGAGGTGGCTAATCTCAATTCTTGTTACTAGCATGTGTTCCTTAGACATAATCTTGTTTCTTACATACAAGAATGCGGCTCCTATATTTCGAGTTTATAATCCTCAATTCCCCTAGCCACGAGATGTAGAAGATGAATCCTCCTCACTCAAGAATGAATAAAACCTTCAAACTGAAGCACCTTGGATTAGATAAGAGAATCTGCTACTACCCTTACCCCTGTTTTTTCCTGTGGTCTCTGCTGGGGAAACTACTTAAGGGTAAACAAGCGAAGGATCTCACTCTAGAACAGGAAATGGCTCTGGAACTAATGGTTTTGGATCCAAGATGGCCTTTTTTTATTACTAGGAATGGGACCAGATCTTTATTTGAGTACGAGTAGTTTATCCAGTAGTTGAACCAGTTAACCCAGTAGTAGCTAAGACAAAAGAAGAAGGAGCAATAGGGGTAGCTAGACCAAGTCCATTACTATATTCACCAGGAGAATATCCAAGAGCATTTTCTGTTGATCCAATTATTAGAAAAACACACATCTGATCCCCTATTTGTAGAACTCAGAATGAAGTTCCTATATACTCCTATTTTGGATAAGAAAGGAACTAATTATACCTCTACGAATAGGGGCATTCCATAGGGAGCGGTTTTTTCTCCCCTCCTGATGAATGTGGTACTTCATGAATTGGATGTTTTCTCCCTCTCTATTTGTAAAATGACTGCACTATAGGGACTGGGGTGAATTCGGATAGCCTCGCACTCGATATAATAACCCAATTTATCCAGTTTATTAAAACTCAGTTGGGCGGACTTTCTTTATAGGTTAAATTGATAAAGAAAGCTGGTTGTATATTAGGGGCAAATCTGCAGGCAATTTCCACCTTAAAAAACAAAAAATTGCATCCATCGCTTGGGTTTAAACACTAATATCTGATATAGAGTTTGATTTCTCATGCAGGGTTTCAGAGAACCCTCATGTAGCAACCAGGTTTTGCAATTATAGGATTTAGAAGAAAATATCAGCACATATTGGGAAATCAACCCTGCTTGATGTTGGGAAATGTGCTGGGAAAATTTTTCGTGCAGGGTTTCAGAGAACCCTCATGCAGCAACCAGGTTTTGCAATTATAGGATTAAGAAGAAAATATCGGCACAAATTTGGCAATTGACCCTACTTGATGCTGGGCAATTGACCCTGCTTGATGCTGGGTAATGTGCTGGGAAAATTGCAACAGTGGCTGCGATACTGGGTACATTTTAATGGCCTTGCAACCACTGAATTTAAAATCCCTAGCAAGCTAGAATAAGCATAATGTAAAGAAAGCTAATAGAAGCGAATGTACTCCCACCACAAAAAATAGAAAGAAATATGACTGGTGAAGAAAGATAATAGAAGCTAATGCACTCCCACTGCAGAAATTAGAGAAAGAAATATGGGCAGTGGAAATGTATGAGAATATGTAAACATTCACACAAACACTTGGACAACAATCGGGTATTAAAACAGGGCACAAGCATGAGGGCAAACAATTGGGGATGAAAAATAGACTGGCGCACCTTAGCGGGCAATGGCAACAGGGCACAAGATCTCTGAGCCTCCATTATCTGTAGGCAGCAAGAGCCTCCATTGTCTACAGGCAGCTGTTTTTCCTCCTCGTCTTTTACATTTTCGCCAAGATTCTTTCTTCTAAAAGCTAACGAGAATTACTTTATCACTTAATGGTTTGGTTAGCCTTCTCATTTTTGGTAATTTAGGTTGATTATTTTGATTAAAAGGTATTTGCAAATTGTAAAACAAACTTATACAAAATACTGATGGATGTAATTTGTTTTTTTTGTTTTAATGCAATAAGGCAGTCGATAATCAGGTACATCCACGCTTTAATATCCAAGTTTCCGTACATATATTGGTTTAAATTAGCAATTGCCCGAGGTGCCAAGATAGGTCAAAAGGGAAAAAACAAAAAGTAGAGTAAATGTGATGGAGTGAAAAAACAAAAGAAAAAATTAAAAATGAAATGAGATTGAAAATTTATTAAAAATGTATACACATAAAAAATAGTAAAAAGTAATGTTAACTATAACAGAATAACTTGGTATCTATTGTACAAGTTATTCTCAAAGTACTTTAAATAATCAATGTCAAAGTAAATCACAAGCTAGATTCATGGAAATCATTAGGAAGCAATTAATTTCAAGGATATAAAAAGTTGTGTTCATGTATGTAATCAATATTAATCTTGAAATTAACATACTGAGGAACTGAATTTGAACCAAATAGATATTTGTATTAGTTTTTTTGGATTAGGATACAAGTTGTGTGAGGAAGATAGAGGCACAAATGGATAAGACCATCCAAAGTCATTGACCTAGTAAAATAATACAACATTGAAGTCTAGAACAAATTTTTAAGATAAGTGGAGAATGAAAACAATAGTTGCAATAAATTTTATGTACAAAACTTCAAATATTAAAAATACATAATATCCATCAACTTTGGAAAATACTATAAAATCCATGCATGATTTCTTAATAAAAGTGGAAGAAAATGTGATGAGACACCATAGGGAAAATAACTATAATCTAGAATGATGAACATCTCAATATGTAATTGCATTTTTTTTCATTAATGAAAATTTTGACACTCCCGTAGGTGTCATGTACATATAGTCATGGGGTTTGAACTTGGGTGGGGACAACGATTCCCTACTACCCCAACTACCAAGCATACAAGAGGAACCCCTGTAATTGCATTTTATATGTACAAGCATCTTTCTAAATAGACTCAAATCCTTCTTAACAACAAAATATAGATATTGCAAGGTTGAAATGTTTTTTTAAAGTTAAAGCCATACATTTATCCTCTTCATAATGGAATTTTATTTATGGAAAGTAAACGACAATGTTAAAGTGACATGAAGCCACAAAGCAACACATCATTTTCTAATGAGCATTTTCTAAAGAGCACTCAATGAAAGAAATGAGCTCAATATAACATGATCTTCCCAATAGTTCATATATCTTNATCAGCATTTTCTAAAGAGCACTCAATGAAAGAAATGAGCTCAATATAACATGATCTTCCCAATAGTTCATATATCTTGCATGCATTATCGCTTGTGACCATGAAGGGTTAAACACTCATAATAAGGAAGGGATTGCATAAGCCATGTGTCTCCAATTCCATATATAGTAATAACTAGGTCAAGCCAAACTATTGGATTATGTTTTGCAATGATCAAAGAGGGAATATGAGAGAGCATACTAATGTGGTTTATGTTGCATGGTGTGAGGGTGGTTCAAAAAAAGTTTCTCTTACGTATTATGTTAACTCATTTGCAATCTCTCAGTTTGACTTAAAAGTTTTGTTTCCAAGAAAGGGTGTTCTATTAAAAATCTAAACTTTCATGGTTGCTTCCAAGAAGTTGTTTGCATTTAAATATGTTTCCCTTTGGCATAGTAGATTGTGTCGATAGATTGGACAATAAATACAATGACGAAGGGCCTAGCAAATCACATCCCAAGTCTAGATTGGGATAGGTGTTGAAATGATCAAATTATCTATATTGAGCTTAATACCTCTGAATATTTGGACTGAACCTCCCACTAGGGCATGCCACACCTTCTAGCTGTAACCCAATGATTTGAAGTTTGGTAGTGTAGGAAATATATGGGCAAGTATTTCAATGGAAGAAGGTATACGTCTTTATGCAATTTGCAAGGTATGGATGGAGGCATAAAGACCTTACCTACCACTTATGTGATCATGGTTCATGGCACTAGGCTAGAGACTCAAAGAGTCCACCAAATAAAGAACATGAACTATGAGTCACACTTAAAACCAACATACATATTTTGTATTTTCATGAATTTGATAAAATGTGCCTCCAATGTAATAACACTTAAATGAAAAGCATAAATGTAAAATAAATACCCTATTCTAAATATAAAAAATATAAATTTAAAATAAATTATTTTAATTATATAATCAATATGTTAATTTTTTTTAAAGTATTCTTATAACTAAAATTAAAATTAAAATCGATTATAACTAAAATTAAAATTGATTATAGGTAACTAATTAATATGTTATTTTTTTTAAATGTTTTTAATAAAAATGCTTGCTCTATATCAATGCATTATA